>ONZH01008136.1:0-37639 GCA_900303285.1 Rhinella marina
CCCCCTACTCTGCCTAGACTGGGGACAGGTGACAGTGTCTTGCTGGGGTGACATAAAAGTGGCAAAGGCCTTGGAGAGCGTTCCCCTGCCAGTGCTGGACAAGCTGCCTGCTCGGCTCCTCTCCCCTGCTACTTGGCCCACAGAACCATGCCCTCTGCCGCTAGCAGCGTCAGATGGTAAAGATTGTTTCAGCTTGTGCACCAGGGCCTGTTGATATTTATTCACTCTCATACTCCTTTCCTCAGCAAGGATGAGAGTGGAAAGGTTCTGCTTGTACCGTGGGTCCAGGAGAGTGAACACCCAGTAATCAGTGTTTGAAAAATTGCTTCTAACGCGAGGGTCATGGGATAGGCAGCCTAACATGAAGTCTCCCATGTGCGCCAGAGTCCCAACACGCAAGAATTCCCTCTCCTCACTTGCCTGACTCTCCATTTCCTCCTCCTCCTCTTCAGCCCATACACGCTCAAGAGTTAAGAAGGACTGAGCATTGGTACCCCCTACTGTCTCACCGAGATTCTCCTCCTCTTCCTCCTCATCCTAATCCACCTCCTCCGATACGCGCTGAGAAACAGACCGGAGGGTGCTCTGGCTATCAAGCAACGTATCTTCCTCCACCGTCTCTTGTGACAAGCGCAAAGCATCTGACTTCATGCTGAGCAGTGAGTTTTTCAACAGGCAAAGCAGCGGGATGGTGAGGCTGATAATGGCGGCATTGCCGCTGACCATCTGTGTTGACTCCTCAAAGTTGCTGAACACCTGGCAGATATCAGACATCCACGTCCACTCCTCATTGTAGACTTGAGGAATCTGACTGACCTGACTACCAGTTCTGGTGGAAGTTGACATCTGGCAGTCTATAATCGCTCTGCGCTGCTTGTAAACTCTGGATAACATGTTTAATGTTGAATTCCATCTTGTGGGCACGTCTCACAACAGTCGGTGAGCGGGCAGTTGTAGGCGGCTCTGCACTGCCCTGAGAGTGGCAGCATCTGTGGTGGACTTGCGGAAATGCGCACAGATGCGGCGCACTTTGGTGAGCAAATCAGACAGATTGGGGTATGTCTTGAGGAACCGCTGAACTATTAGATTGAACACGTGGGCCAGGCATGGCGCATATGTCAGTCTGCTGAGTTGCAGAGCCGCCACCAGGTTACGCCCGTTGTCACACACAACCATGCCTGGCTTGAGGTTCAGCGGTGCCAGCCACAGATCGGTTTGCGCCGTGATGCCCTTTTGTCACCTAAGCTCAGCAGTTTGAGCACCGCCTGCTGGCGCTTACCCACGGCACTGCTGCTGCGCCTAGAGCTACCGACTGAAGGCGCCGTGCCCACGGATGGTAATTCGGAGGAGGAGGTGGAGGAGGAGGAGGGGTCGGAGGAGGAGGCATAGAACGTCTGAGAGACCGTGACTGAGGTAGGCCCCGCAATCCTCGGTGTGGGCAGTACATGAGCGGCCCCAGGTTCAGTCTCGGTCCCAGCCTCCACCAAGTTAACCCAATGTGCCGTCAGTGAGATATAGTGTCCCTGCCCAGCAGCACTTGTCCACGTGTCCGTGGTTAGGTGGACCTTTTAAGAAACAGCTTTGATCAGGGCACGGATGATGTTCTGTGACACGTGCTGGTGTAGGGCTGGGACTGCACATCAGGAAAAATAGTGGCGGCTGGGGACCGAATACCGAGGGGCAGCCACCGCCATGAGATTGCAAAAGGCCTCGGTCTCTACCAGCCTATAGGGCAGCATCTCCAGGCTCAGCAATTTGGAGATGTGGACGTTGAGGGCTTGGGCATTTGGGTTGGTGGAACTGTATTTCCTCTTGTGCTCCAGCGTCTGCTGTAAAGACAGCTGAACGCTGCGCTGGGACACATTGGTGGATGCTGTGGAGACGAAGGTGTGGTTTTCTGGCGGGAGGCGCTCGTGTCGGGGTCCTGGGCAGGAGGTTGACTAGCAGAGGCAGCGAGTGACACAGGGGAAGGAGCAGTGGTGTGACCCGCAGGAGGTGAACGGCCTTGAGTGGGGTGTTTAGCACTCATATGCCTGCGCATGCTGGTGGTGGTTAGGCTAGTAGTGGTGGCACCCCTGCTGATCCTGGTGTGGCACAGGTTTCACACCACAGTCAGTCGGTCATCCTCACTTTCTTTAAAGAACCTCCAGACTTGCGCACATCTAGGCCTCGCCACGGGAGCTTCACTACGTGAAACAGTTGCTGCTGATGCACCAGCTCTGGCCCTGCTTCTCCCTCTGGCCACACCACTGCCTCTTACAACCTGTTCTGGTGCAGCACTCGCCTCCGCCTCAGAAGCACTGTCTTCACTCGGCTTATCAACCCAGCTTGGGTCAGTCACCTCGTCATCCTCCAATTCCTCAGTCTGCTCCCCCCTCGGACTTCCTGCCCTGACAACAACTTCACCACTGTATGACAACCGTGTCTCCTCATCGTCCGACACCTCTTTACACACTTCTTCCACTAAGTCAACATTGTCATCATCATCATCACCCACAGACTGCGACAGTTGGAAAACTTGGGCATCGGGAACGAGGTCAGCAGCAACCTGAGAAGTGGTTTGTGACTCTGGGAAGGGTCCAGAAAACAGTTCCTCAGAGTATGCCGGATCGCATTCCAAATTTTCCTGGAGGGGCCAGACTGGGTGGAAGGAGGTTGAGGTAGAGGAGCCAGAGGAGTGCTCCCATGGGTAACGTGAGACTGACTGGTGGACAAATTACTTGAAGCATTGTCCGCAATCCACGACATCACCTGTTCGCACTGTTGTGGTTTCAACAGTCCTCTACCACATGTCCCTGTAAGTTGAGACATGAAGTTAGGGAGTGTAGCTCTGCGGCGTTCCCCTGTTCCCTCATCAGCAGGTACTGTCTCACCCTGCCCAGGACCACTGCCTCTGCCCCTGAAGTAATTGAATGCCCACGCCCTCGTCCCTTAGCCCTGGGGTTCAACATTTTCTGTATATAAGTGTATTATATAAAAAACATAAAATAAATGGGCCTGCTGTACTGAAACCCACAAACTTGTTCAATCTGAACAAGAAAATATATATGTGGATAAGTTAGAGAAAAATTACGTATGTTATTACGTACCGCGCAGTATGGAGCAATTACACTGAAACTATTAGATTAGGCAGACTTGGTCTGCTTAATTGCAACCCAGACAAATGTCGCACAGAGATTTTTGTAATGTAGCTGTATCAGTGAAAGCAAAAGACCTTTTTTACTGACGTGACGTACAGAATGTGTCACCTGGACAGAAAATACGGATTGTGCTTTGTATATAGGTGGATAAGTTATAGCAAAATTATGTATGTTATTACGTACTGTGCAGTATGGAGCAATTACACGGAAACTATTAGATTAGGCAGACTTAGTCTGCTTAATTGCAACCCAGACAAATGTCGCACAGAGATTTTTGTAATGTAGCCGTATAAGTGAGAGCAAAAGAACTTTTTTACTGACGTGACGTACAGAATGGGTCACCTGGACAGAAAATACGGATTGTGCTTTGTATATAGGTGGATAAGTTAGAGCTAAATTACGTATGTTATTATGTACCGTGCAGTATGGAGCAATTACACGGAAACTATTAGATTAGGCAGACTTGGTCTGCTTAATTGCAACCCAGACAAATGTCGCACAGAGATTTTTGTAATGTAGCTGTATAAGTGAAAGCAAAAGACCGTATTTGATTACGTGACGTACAGTATGGGTCACCTGGACAGAAAATACGGATTGTGGTGAATGGACAGCTGAACTGTGACACACAGAATGGTTACACACAGCTGTGTGAAATGGATTTGTGTCACTGAGATAAAACAACAAAAAAACTATTTTTTATATATTTTTTTAATATTATTTTTATATATATATGTATTTTTTTTAACGTCACGTGCAGAAACTATCAGAGAGCAAACTCAGCCCCTGCTGACGGTGGCTATTTTGACTGCAACCCAGACAAATGTCGCACAGAGATTTTTGTAATGTAGCTGTATAAGTGAGAGCAAAAGACCTTTTTCACGGACGTGTCATACAGAATGGGTCACCTGGACAGAAAATACGGATTATGCTGACTGAACAGCTGAACTGTGACACACAGAATGGTTACACACAGCTGTGTGAAATGGATTTGTATCACTGAGATAAAACAATAAAAAAACAATTTTTTTATATATTTTTTTATATATATTTTTTTTAACGTGACGTGCAGAAACTATTAGAAAGCAAACTCAGCCCCTGCTGACGGTGGATATTTTGACTGCAACCCAGACAAATGTCGCACAGAGATTTTTGTAATGCAGCTGTATAAGTGAGAGCAAAAGACCTTTTTCACTGACGTGACGTACAGAATGGGTCACCTGGACAGAAAATACGGATTGTGGTGACTGAACAGCTGAACTGTGACACACAGAACGGTCGCACAGAGATTTTTCTAATGTAGCTGTATCATACGTACAGTATGGGTCACCTGGGCAGAAAATACGGATTGTGGTTTGTGGTGAGTGGACAGCTGAACTGTGACACACAGAATGGTTCCACACTGCTGTATGAAATGGATTTGTATCACTGAGATATAACAATAAAAAAAAAGGTTATATATGGCGATAGCTGCACTACTAGTGCCAGCCAGCCAGCCCAGCCAGGAGACCAAAAAAATGTCTTGTAGCCCTTAGAAGGGCTGTTGGGTTCTTTTGAGATCACTCCTGCCTAACAAACAACTAAATGCAGGCCCTAACACTCTCCCTGAAACGCAGCAGCTCTATCCCTAACGACATCCAGACAGCATCTGAGCCGAGCACCGCGGGCAGTCACTAGTATATTCCAGGGTCACCTGATCAGGCCAGCCAACCTCTGCTATCGACATGTAAGGGCCCCACGTGATGCTGGGTGTACCGCAGAGTCTCCTGGCTTGTGATTGGCTGAGTTTATAGGCGCCAAAAATGAACAATGCGGAAGTTGCCATTTCCTCGAGCATGGCGAGATACTCGTCCGAGCAGCGAGTACTTACGAGTACCGTAATATTCGAATGAGCACCAAGCTCGGACGAGCATGCTCGCTCATCTCTATATGCAACTTATGTGAACACGTACGCATAAGCGTACAAATTGCATAAAAATCCTCAGCCTACTATTGTCTAGCAATTGCGTAATACGCAGGCAAGTATGGTGCTAGGCTTTGCTGGAGCGGAATGGTGGAGCAGGAGGAACGCTCTGAGTCTGGCTACATGATACTATATCAGCAGATGACAGCAGATCATCCGGCTGTGACTGAGATGAGTATGCCATCCACTCCACTACCTCATCTACTTTCTCCTCCACTACAATTTTGTGCCTTAGTGGGTTAGCCTGGTGGAACAGTGGCCAACTATTCCGAATTATAGAAGTAGAAGCTCCGGCTACAGGTCCTTTGGCACTGCTGTGCCACCTTCTCCTTTTTTTTGGATCTCGCGGTCTGGCTGGAACCCTTTTGCTTTTCCATGCCAGACATTTTTCACTTGACTGTGGCCCTGCACCTGGTCTTTGTCTCTCTCCCTATCTCTCCCTGTATTTCTCCCTGCCTGATTAATTACAAGCCCTCATACAGCTATGTGAACAGAAAAAAAAAACTGTTTTGGCTGTTTGAAGGCAGGGAGCGCAAAACGAAAACGCATAACCGAAAAAACCTCCGGTACTGAAAGGGTTAAATGGATGAGGTAAATATGATATATATTTTTAAATTTCATACTGTGTCATTACTGTCAGATGCCGTGCTCACCGATGAACCCAGCATCTGAGGTGTACAATGATGCGGAGTAGTGCAATCGTCATTCCATGTCATTGCACTTACTACAAAGAAATGCGCTTCGTGACAAAGTCATTCATCACAAAGCTATTTTTTTGTAAAATTTGGCGAAACGGCGAAAAATAGTCAAATTTTCAGATACTTTGCTCGTCAATAGTCAATAGTTATGATATTTACATCAGATACTATGCAGCCAGTGTATATCTGTGTACCAATCGCAATATTATGAGCAAACAAATAAAAAATGCTTGCAAACATAAAAGTGTAATCTATAATATTAACAGGACAAAGTCACAGCGGCAGCGAGATATACAGTATTACTCACATTAAACCACCACAGATTTCACAGTTGTTTAAGTAAAAAACAATAAGCTCATCCGGTGAACAAGTAACTTTGTTTAGATTGCTATTCCATTTACACCATTGATGTATTCAGTGTATTATATGCGTTTTCATAAAGGTCTGCCACTGTGCGGAGATGCTTGTGATCTACACTACTTTAGACTTTGAATTAAGTGGTTCTGACACGCAGGCCTATCAAACACTATAGGAGTTGTCTCCTTAACTGCACGTTTGTCATGAATATATAAAAGGAACCACATCTGTAGAGCCTCACAATATGAAATCATGTAGCTTTGCAACATGTAAACAAGACAGCTGAGATGTAAAATGCAATTTCTTTTGTCACATATAGATGTAATTCTGATAAATTTATATGCATCTAGCATATTGTACTTAACCCCTTCCTACCCTGGAAATGCACTAGCAGCTGTGCTTTAATGCTCGGTTCTATGCTTTTATGGTACAGTTATCTTACTGCATGAACCTACTGTGATTGACAGCCACCACCACTTGGTTGTTCTGTCAAGAACATACCTGTTTAAATTATAGTGGATTTGTGTGGGTCAGGTTTCTGAAGCCCGCAATAAAAAGCTAGGAAATTGTAATTGGCCATAGTGAAACATAGTGTTACATGCCAACTATTCTTGGTTTTCTGCTCACACAAATGAAGGGGGTTATGAATGGGAGACCCCACTCTATAAGGTATCTATGATTTCCTAATAGGGCCTATGGAAAGGGTTTGGCTCAAGCAGACTATACTGGGCTATATGTATTTCTTGTGAACAACCTCAAATAACTAAACTGAAACATAAATGAAACAATTTAAGCGACTTTTGAAATTCTTAAGAATAACACTAGAGACTGAAAACTAATCTATAATTATTGCTGTATTGAGATAATGGTATATTAAGGCTGGGTTCACACTGTTCTAGTCAAAAATTGTATTGAAATGTATACTGTAATGGATGTACTTACTTCAATTGGGCAAACTAATTCACTTTTGAACTAATTTGACCTGATTTCCATTCACTTCAGATTTTTTTTGCCAGACAGGATAGCATAATCTATCGTACTATTCTGTCTGTCAAAAAAGACCAAAGTGAGCCGAAAGAAGGATAAAAAAAGATAAATTCTTTGGATTTTGTTTTTCCCATTAAAGTTAAAAGCCACAAAGAGGGCTAAAATACAGAGTGGACCACACCGCAGAAACATAACTTTAATTTACTACCAAGTTATTATTGCCTGGTCTCTTCCCTAAAAAACAGAGTATGGGAGAGATTTATCAAACTGATGTAAAGAAGCAGTGGCTTAGTTGCCCATAGCAACCAATCAGATTCCATCTTTCATTTTTCACTTCTCCTTTGGAAAATGAAAGGTGGAATCTGATTGGTTGCTAAGGGCAACAGCCACCTCTACTTTACACCAGTTTTATAAATCTCCCCCTATGTGTGAGCTCTCAAAGAAGATTTCATTATATCCAGAGGGCATTTAACACTGAATGGCAATACAAATCTTTAAAAAATCTGTTGTGTATTGCTTCATTTCACAATGAATTATCACAAAAATATGATTGTGTACTCTTTCATATCTCAATAGTACATAATATTCTACATGTTTTACTGGAAAGTTAGGTAATATAGCACTGTAGCATGGTAGCTGTTGCTGTCACTAAGGTTAAAGGGATTGTGCCACTAATATAAATGTATCCTGCACAACAAATCACTGTTATATGGCTTTCCACAAATACCGCCATTTATCAAAACTGATTTATTCTAAAGTTATTACCCTACCATTACACCCTGTGTTAAATCAGTTTTGATTGTCAGTTGCTGTTGGTAACATACTACAGTGGACAACACTACTTTTCCTTCCCTTCAATAACCACTCCGCTATGTGCAGTGTCAGTTACATGTCAGCTATGGATAGATTGATAGACAGACAGACAATAGACAGATAAACATAAGGATGAATTATGTTTTAACAAATTATGGGCCTTAATACAAGTTGTGTCAGTTGTAGATCCAGTTACAAGAGCATTTTGAATATGTAGAGATTAGAGTTGAGCGAACGTGCTCATAACGAGCACTGTACTGCTCGGATCCCCTGCGCTCGCATGGGCGCAGGCATCCGGATCCATCCTTCTCACCCGACGGATCCGGATGCCTGCGCCCATGCGAGCGCAGGGGATCCGAGCAGTACAGTTACGCTCGTTACGAGCATGTTCGCTCAACTCTAATAGAGATAGAAAATGACATGCTGATGTCAGGCTGATGCCAGGACACATCTTACTGTCCTTAGGCATGACGGGACAGCTGTCACATGACAAACCAGGAAGTAGATTAAGTGGGAATCAAACATGGGAGATAAGAGAAAACTGCAAATGAGGTGAATTTGAAAAAATCCAAAGAGGAATGGGAACTATAATAATTGATGAAAATAAACTTAATAGTGAGAAGTAGATCTATTGTTTGACAGGACTGTAAAAGTTGTGTACAGCATAAACTGTACTTCGCAGTCCCTGTACTCTCTGGAGGGCTTTGATGTTGTAATGGGTACCTAAATTAAAGGGTTATTTCAATCTCAAACATGTATGCCAAGCTCAAATATGCCATAAATGATTGGTAGATTCTCGTTTCACCTGGCTACGGTAACTGGAGGTGGTTGGAACTACTGTAATTATATATTCCAGGCACACAGAATGAAATATACAGTATGTGTATGTAAATGTAAAGATCAAATGTAAATATGATATAATGTATGCATATTGATAACTATTTTCTGAGATTTTAGATTAAATTTATTGGTGGGAAATCAATAAAGGCATACACTTTGCTTGAAATTGGAATTGACTTTGCAACTAATATGATTATGTTTGCACCATTATTGTAGTTAGATGTTATTGTTTATGGTGAAAAACATGAAATAATGCATTTTCTGTGCAATTCTATGCAATACAACATTTCAGTGGAGATAGTAACTTCTTTGTCATGAAATGCATATTATACAATTTCTCCACTGTCTCCAAGCTTTCACATGTGATACTGAGTGCCCACTTTCTGCTTAATCGCTTCTGAATGGGGCCATGAACTAATCTGTTTCTTTTTCTGATGGCACAAGAAACTGGGGCAAAGGGTAACAGAGTCTTGGATGTACCATGCTCGGTCCTAATGGGAAATGCATGCTGAAAATTAAATGGTTCTGCAGCATTGCCACATTGCTTGGTGGAACAGCTGTGGATACTTGGGTACTGACAGTGATTGATTGTGAAATGGAAAATTCCCCAGCCTCAAGGGAATGTGTGAATTAAAAAATTTAGAGGGAGTGATTCTTTTTTTTCTTCAAAGGTTGAGATATAGCTTTCGTAATTAATATGTTATAATGGGTAAAATGTAATGTGTTAGAGATAAATATATTTGAGATACTGTGGAAATCCTCTATTCTCTATGAAATATTGTGAGCAACCTGTGTTCATATTGTATCTTCTTCTGTAGAATGAGTGTACAGCTAGATATTTAGTGGGTGATTTATTAAGTCCAGTCTTAATAACCGCTATAGCTGGTGGTGGATCAGCCGGAGTTATTTAGAGGCACCGGTCTCTACATAACTTCAGCATATTCTATGCCATTCGAAATGTAAGACAGCTTACTTGCTGGCTTACATTTAGGGTAAGAAAATTATGAATAATATGGGCCTGTCAGCCGTCCCCTTCTCCACCCACACCACGTCCACATTTTTAGACCTGGCGTCAGTGGGGAATAGTCGCAGATTGTGGCACAAATAACCTTTGCACCACAATCTGCACCAGAAATACACCTAATATAGGCGTATTTCCGGATAGTAAATGAATCTGAATCTAAATGTCAGATTCAAAATTGTAATTCTTCACACTTCACAAGTGGTTAGATCCCAAATCTTTTTTCATCCTCATCAAAAAATAAGGGTAGGTTCATGCAGAGTTTTTGGAGGAGATTATGAGGCAGATTTTCCTTCAGGTTTTTCAGCAAAATTTAGAAGTGGATCTAGCAGGACAAAGAAGTATATGTCCTTCCTTTATATTTCCAATTCTTTCCGAATCCATTTTGGGCTTTGGTTGAAAAACCTTCAGGAAATTCTTCCTTAAAGAGGACCTTTCACCACTCCTGACATGCCTGTTTTAATAGCTTCATGCATTCCCCATGTAATAACAATTCTGTATATCTATTCTTATGGCTCTATGTTGTGCCATTCCTTTATTATTTGCACTAGAAGTTATGAATGAATTGCTATTTGTCTTCAGTAAGGGAACAGAAGGGAGGTAACAAGTTGGGGGCGTGTACCTGCACAGTCTGAACATAACAGCACTGATTGGATAGAGTGAGTCTGTGCAGGTACACACCCCTAACTGGTCACCTCCCCTCTGTTCCTTTACTGAAGACAAATAGCAATTCATTCATAACTTCTAGTGCAAATAATAAATGGCACAACATAAAGTTATAAGAATAGATGCTCCAGAATTGTTAGTACGTGGGGAATGCATGGAGCTATTAAAACAGGCATGTCAGGAGTGGTGATAGGTCCCTTTTAAATTATGGTATGATATTTGGTGACCTTAAAAATTACAGTTTGGAATGATACTTAAATTGTAAAGGGTTATCTCACTATGCCTGCGTTCACACTACAATGGTTGGTTTACATGGAGGAACAATCTGCAAAAGCATAGGCAACACAAGTCAAAAGCAGAGTTGACTAAGATTACAATACATGTGTACATTTCGTAGTCAGTGGCAGATATATGCAGTTGTTTAGACATACCAAACGTACCATGAATGTTGGCTTAGATAAGCCATTTCACATAAGAATAATCAACTGGAAGTCAAGTCATTGAATTCACATTTTCTTCCTAGATCTCATGTCTATAGAATTCTGTCATTTTTAAGGGGTATTCTAGTAGTACAACCTGCCCTTATGTTTTATGTGACATCAGATGTATGTACCAGCTATTGTTGTGAGAGTTGTTCATAAAGCGGTGGAGGTGGAGATGATTGCCATCAGCCAAAGGATGGCTATGCAGTTTTTAAAGCTGTTTTGTTTTCAAATATGTCACAATAAAACTGTCTCACCTAAGACATGTGCTCTTGACAGTTGAACATCATGGTCTTGGTTCCATCTTCCTAGGTGCCTGCATTCTTGAGAAAATTGCTGTTTTATAATATGCAAAGAAGCCGTGTGACTGCACCTCATTGCACCCAGAGGCTCCACTCATGCCACGGCTCACTGACAGGGCTAGGCAGTGAAGATTTACTCACTCCTGGCCTTAAAGTCTTATGGGAGCTTGTTCTGTGCATGTGCTGTACAGTGATGGAGGAGCTCACAGGTGCTCATTTGAATATTGCAAAAACATCAATTTTCTAATGTTGACACCCAGGAAGATGAGACCGAGACCAAGACCATTATAGTCAACTGTCAAGCACACATATTTCAGGTGAGACAGTTTTATTGTGACATATCTGATAACAGAATCCTTTTAAAGAAGACTTGCTAGGTAATCTGACTTGTCTGTTTTAAATACTTGTTTTACCTATAAATAAGAATTCTGGAACATCTTTTCTTAGTACTTAGTAGTTTTTTTGTCATCCCTGTGTTATTTCTCTTAAAAATAATGGATACATTACAATTTGGTATTATCATTGTTTTTTTACACAGACAGCCACTATGGGCAGACTCTGCAGACTCCAAGAAAAGATGGTCCAGAATTGTTATTTCATGGGAAAGTATTTACTGAAGCAGACATTTCAGGAGAGGTGACCGCTCCTCTTTAGGGGATTTGGTAAATAAAGTTGCTGAGGATAAGTGCCCTTATGTCACCTATTGGCATGAGGATTTAGATGAACCATGGTTAGAATGTTTATTATATTACATTGCTATCCATATGACTACAGTATCAGCATCCAGTAGTTTGGAGTTTCTGCTATCTCATTATCATGGTAGGGTAGGAAAATAATGAAAGGAAGCACCCCTGTTATAAAGCTAGGCACAAATAGCACAAAATCCCACCATTGTCAATAAATAATAGGAATAGCTCAGTTCTTTCTTCACCTCGCTCCTCCTCCACCCTTTGACCCAGCATAATGTCCTCTGCAAAAATAGCAGAGGATGTCCAAAGCACTAACAAGTAAGAAGATGTCCAAAGCACTAACAAGTCAATACAGCAGATTAAAGAAGTTTGTATATGGCGTAAAAGTTTTAGACCATGCCCCTTTCCTGTGACGCCATGCCCATTGTCCCATGAAACCCCTTTTAGACTAGGAACAGAAACTTTCGTGGGCCATTACTTTTATTATGTGGGTAGCAGGAGGAGCTGCTGCAGCAGCTGAGGTACAGTGACTACTTCACAATGACATAAAACACATAAAGAATATAATTTCCAATAAGTAAAATAAAATGTGATACATTGTATTTTCATAAAAGCTAAAAGTAACCTTGTATATTAGTTATATTACTGGAATTCAGCAAGGTTAAGTGCAAAGAAATAACAAGAAGACATGGAAAAACCCTTAGCCTCCTAAGACTGCTCAACCAAGAACAATTGTCTTGTTGCTTCATGCAAGAGGATGCACAATTGAAACAAGTGAACCGTGAGCAGAGTGTCCTACAAGTCTGAAACCCCTCATCCTTGAAGCTGAAAGAATGGCATCATGATAATATCAGAAAATATCACTCATCCATAGAAAAGGTGCTTTTTCCAGTTGTTTCTGCTTTTCTGAAAGCGGTGTCCGTACATTAAAGTGGATGATTTATTTCTGACAACTCTTCTCTTGAAAAAACAATTGTCATTTGTAAGCTGGTTCTAGATATCTC
Organism: Rhinella marina; assembly: GCA_900303285.1. NCBI lineage: Eukaryota > Metazoa > Chordata > Amphibia > Anura > Bufonidae > Rhinella > Rhinella marina. Next base: position 12,960 of record ONZH01008136.1, read on the forward strand.
AGCGCATGTAAGAGGTAAACAGAATAACATACTGTAAGTAACAGCATAATGGGCCCTACATTCTAAATTGTGGCTAGTATTCCTACATGAACTTAGTAGTGGGAGGGTATTTAGATATTTCAAATAAGAGAAATTCAAGGCCAGACTAGGAACTCAAAGTGGTCCTTGAAAAAAAAAAAAGTGGCACCATGTTGGCGGGTCTCAATAGACAGAAGGAGGGACAACACAAATAGGCAGGGACAACAGAAGTAGGAGCGGCCAGTAGTATTATAGTGCAGCACAAAATACCACTGCCTTGTTGTAGTATTCAACTGTATCACCATCCTAATGATGGCAATGCAGTTGAAGTTAGAAGGGGGTCACCTGTGGTCACCAGCCAGGTGCAAAAGTGCCTGAAGCTCCTATATAAATTAGTGCTGAGCATCAGATTATTTACCTGGCTGGTGGCAGTGAGAAGGTCTTGCTTTGCCCTCCTGCACATCAGAAATTTCCCTGTAGGGTTTATGGTCAGTCAATCCCTGGACAGATTTGTTTTTAGCAGTCGCTGCTCTTTGAGGAACCTATGTTATAAGATTCCAGCCAATTATTTTTGATTATCCTAATGTACAACTATTAATAATAAACGATGTCTGGGAACAGAAATGTAGGCACTTAAAGTTTGTTTTTAATGTCCATTCTTTGGGCTACACTAAACTGGTATGACGCTCAGGATTTTCAGGCTGAACATCCTACTCCTACTATGTGCCATATATATTGGCAATTAACTCAATTTTCATTTAAATCTAATTTCTGGGCTTTTAGCCCCCTTTCCCAAGTAGCAGGGAATTACACATACAGAAGCTGTAAATTAAAAAAAGAAAGAAAAAAAGCTGCAGTGCAAGTTTGTCGTCCATATAAAATATACATCTATATCCTGCACAAAAAGCATAAAATAAAAATAAATCTAACAATATATAATATACGGTCCCCAGAGTGGTTGACAATGGCTATATCTACCACTACCACTGTGTAAAGTGATATATCTATATCTACCACTACCACTGTGTAAATAGCTATATCTACCACTACCACTGTGTAATTTTTCTTTAACAAAAATCAATAATTCAAACATTTTCTGGAGCAAAAATATTGACAGATACACTGTTCTACTGATATGCATCACAACCTGCAAAGTACTGTGATCTTCAGGACAAAGCTGATTAGAAGCTAGCTATAATATAAAGAGAGGACTCTGGAGAGAGTAAAGGTTTCACTAATTAATCTTGTGACCTTCTGACTGGCACTGATTGAATTTTAACAGAAAAATCAACAATCATTTCTTCCACCATCTTACCAGGCTCCTTGTTCTTTATTCATGGTCCTGAAACTAGAGAATACATTAAACATCAAGTACCCACACTGAGTGATTTCGTGTTTCCCTTGGACATTAATGAGCACTGCCTACACAGGTTAGGCTGCCTAAGGCTGCTGATTTGCAAATATCTTGCCCATAACCTTATTCAGTATCATCACGATTGATTATTGGATATTAAATTCCAGGACTTTAATTGAAACAGATGTACTGACGTCTAATCTGTCAATTCTCATTTGCGCTCAGCATTTCTTGAATAATAGATGTGTTACACGTAGTTGTACAGCTGGATTCTGTATTTTTTATGCTTTCACTGCTTCTATTTTTTTTTCTATTTGGAATTTCTAAATGTTTTACCAGTTAGTCTACTTTTACTTTTCAGTATTTTGGTCACTATTTTGCCTAAATATTTGGAAGTCAAAACCAGGGATGGGACCTGCATGCAGGAAAACTATTACAGAAAGATTTGTACCTGTAGATGGAAGAAAACTAGCATTTTGTATATTATCTTGCATTAGGGGACCAATAATTTTATCCACAATTTAAGATGCAAACAGATCCCTTCTATCTGAGGAAAGTAGGATGCAGTGCTTGAAGGGATGAGTAGTGTGACCATCATGGGAAAATATCTGGTGACAACCTGAGCTGAACTCCCTCTGTACAGGTCCCATAGACCCATTTACCAAGCTTACTGAATGTTTTTGGGAGAGTATATGGTAAACCAAAAATGATCAAAAATTAATAATCTCTTTTTTAGTAGTTTATTTACACATTTTTTTTTTAAAGCCAGAATATTGATATGATTATTTTTAAAGCTACACATTAAGGAAGCAATTATGCAAAATATTTAATTCCCTAGTCTGCTAAAAAGGTACATAGTGTAAACTGAGATGAACGTTTTATCAGTGACTGTGTTTGTGAATTATCCATTGCTTCTGATCCTCAGTTGTGTCCTGTGACTGACAGTTTGGCTGTTCAATTGACACAGTTTCTTAAGTTGAGTTCAGTTATCTCTATCAGTTAGGGCTTATGCACACAAATGTATTTTCTTTCCATGTCCATTCCGTTATTTTTGCGGACTATATGCGGAACCATTCATTTCAATGGGTCCGCATTCCATTTCTGTATGTCCGTATTTCCTTTCTGCAACAAAATAGAACATGTTATTGTCCGCATTATGGACAAGGATAGTATTGTTGTATTGGGGCCAGATGTTCTTTTCCACAAAATACAGAATGAACATAGACGTCATCCGGATTTTTTGTAGATCAATTTTTTGCGGACTAGTCATGTGCATGAGCCCTCCTTGTCAGGCAAAATCGGAAGTGAAGCCTACTCAGAGATAAGCTATAATGGAAGGATTTCATCATGTTCTTTTTTTTATCTGCACCTGGTTTAAGCTCACAGTTACTGGAAATAACTGATCAAATAACTAATCTGTGAACTGGACCTAATGTGTGCACAGGAATTCAGCTTCTCTATTCACCCCACCCTCCCCACACCTCTTTTTTAGAAGCTGAACAGGGTGGTGCAATAACATCAGATGTGTCTAAATTTAGTTGTAATGATGTTTAAAAAGACATAACACAAAAATATGGCAAAGGGGGGAACAACATCTAACCTGGTCTAATATTTAGACTGCACAAATTTAGACAGTTTAAAGATGTGCCAAATTTAGCACAAGGGCTCACACTGAATGATAAATATGGTGCATCTTTAGGCACTTTTGTCTAACTTTACCCCACCTATTGTTTGGCGTACTTTGTTCCATAATGTTGATGCATGTTGATGTATCTTAAGCCACGTCAGAATTGTACTACATTTTGCTTAGTAAACCAATGACATAACACACCTCTCTCTGTGGCGGCGCCTCCGGCCGCACTAGTGCTGGAGGCGCCGCCACAGAGAGAGGTGGTGAGCGCGCTGTTATATATGTTTATCTGTCTTTGCTATCTTTATGTGGCTTTATAATAGTAGATAGGGGATAAGGGGCTCCTGATGAGGGCATATTAGATTACCCAGAAACACGTCGAGCTTACCCATTATTTATCCCGGAGCCACACAGACTGAGGCACTGAGTGATTAGCCCTTTATGGAATTGGGGTATTGAGAAGTTGAGCTCACACCCCTTTCTCTGATATTGGGTTACATAGTAGCTTCCAGACAGGTATACTAATAGCCCTGAGCCTTTTTTTTAGCACACATCGACGTGCACTTGTATGTTGAATACATATTAGGTTGGGTCTTATTACTTCCTAACTATTTGTATTTAAGGGCGTATTTAGCTACCCTGTTATATTATGTTGATTTAAATTAAAGTTTTTTGTTTAGTTTTAGCGCCCATTTTTACTGTGACACTTCTCAAATTGTTTTGGACGCCTACCCGATTTACATTTTTGTGAGCCCTTAGTAAATCAATGCCCATATTACAAATCTTTGCTAGCTTTTCTCACTTTGAGAACTATTGGACACTGTAGTACAGGTATTTCACTGTGTATTGATGTGTGATTGCCTGCTTTTTTATTTATTTTCTTATTAAATTAAATGTAGATGTTTTCATTGTCTGTCTTGAATTTTAAAGTACACATATCGTTGATTGAAACTTTGAAAGCATTCCTCTCTATAACAAAACAAAGCAACACAAAGGAGGCCACTTTTTTCTTAACTACTTGTGTATCTCGATTTTTCAGTTTCTATTTTTCTTAAGGGGTTCTGTAGGAATATATTAAAATAGCTGTCAGCAACCTGTCCTAGAATTCAAGCCAGTTGCCTCCATTTGCAGATTTGCCTTGGGGGTGAGGAGACGAGGCCTCACTACACACTAGGCTCTGGCACTTGTATATACTACATATTGGTGAGTGTTCCTGTCAGGCTGCTCAGCCATGATGACATATCATAGGCAGGATGACATCATTACCATCTATTGTAGAGCAGTGTAGTGCAGCCCACTCCTTCACCCCCTAGGCAGTTTTGCAACCTGTCCTGCCTGAATTCTAGGAAAGGTTGCTGGCAGCCATTTTAAATAATTCCTGGAGAACCCCTTTAATTGCATCTTCCATTAGCAGCCATGCACTTATCACCTTACAAAAGGTTAAATACAGGTAAGGCTACTTTCACACTTGCGTTTTATAATTCCGGTATTGAGTTCCGTCATAAGGGCTCAGTACCAGAATAAAACGCTTCAGTTTTGTCCCCATTCATTGTCAATGGGGACAAAACTGAACTGAAGACAACGGAATGCTCCTAAAAGCATTCCGTTCCGTCTTCAGACCGGAGAGCAAACCGCAGCATGCTGCGGTTTGCTCTCCGTACTGTTTATCTGCACCAAGACAGATCCGGAATGACCCCCAATGGAAGTCAATGGGGACGGATCCGTTTGGTGTGACGCAATGGTGAACGGATCCGTCCTCCTTTGACTTTCAATGGTGTTCATGACGGATCCGTCACCTGCACACATACATACATACATACATACACACACACATACAGACATGCACATAAACATACACAGACATATACACATACAAATACATATGCATACTTACATGCTCTCGGCAGGTCTCCACAGCGCAGGAGGAGCAGGAGCAGGATGGCGCGCACATAGGATGATTCCACCTGGGCGCTGTGGGGAATCGTCCTATGTGTGTGCCGTCCTGCTCCTCCTGCGCTGTGGAGACCTGCCGGGAGCATGTAAGTATGTATGTGTATTTGTATGTGTCTATGTCTGTGTGTGTGTCTGTACTGTGTGACATGTGTGGGGACGGAGCACAGTTCCAGCCCCACACATGTCCCTGCGGCAGCACGGATCCGGCGGATCCGTGCTGCCGCTAATGTGAAAGAGGCCTAACAACTTCTATTTAGACAAATGCATGCATTACAACACTAAGCACTTGTATTGTTTTCAGGGGTAATGCACTCATGACAAAATCACTACAGTAGTATTAATGACTTCCTCTAATGGACACAAATTACCCTTTATTCATGTACAATATAAAATTATTGCAGTCATTAGCTAATACGCTAATATATGCTGAAAAATCAACCTTAAGCCCAACATTTTATTGTAAGTTTTTCTAAGTGATCATTCACAATGGGAGAATGTAAATGTGGAGGCCTGCATAATTGCCTGAAAAATATTATAACTTATAAGCAAATTGAATGAACCAGTAAACATGAAAATATTAATGTAGCAGGCAATTACAGTAAGAAATCTTTGACCATGAAAATGAGTCATATAATGTGTCACATTCTAACACCGGGGCTCTTTAGAAGTAAGATAAAAGCATGCATAATGCATTGCAATCATGAGATGTCGTACAGAATGTACTTTAAGCTACATGTCGAGCCTAGAACAACTCAAATTATAGCTTGAGTTACCTATAGGAATTTGTATACTTTATGCTGTTAGACTCATCACCACATAAAATGGATTTCTTGAACATTTTGCAGTGAAATGTGAGCGCTTAAGTCACAGATCTCTGAATTGTCTCTCAATAATGCAATTGTAATAGCCATGTATGTAATTTGCAGTCTGTATTGTTAATTCTAGCCTCATTAGCAGTGCAATTAGGTAGGCTAAATAAATGTGATGTTAAGTCCACTATTCATTTTTAAAAGGTGAGATTTCACTAATGGAGCATAACATGGGCAATCATTAATGTCAGCTGCTATTTATGTCTCCCGTATAGCCATGAAATTCACAAAATAGCTACATTTTGAGCAGTAGTCTTTCTGTTTCGGATAACATTTTTCTACTATTTATCTGCCTATGATCTATCTATCTTTCTTCTTTCTATCTATCTAAGATTTAAAGGGTTTCTCCAGTCATTTCTTCTAATCTGTCATTAGTAATAACTTGTGGAAGAAAGATGTTTTACTGTCCATAGCACTTACCTCGGCCAGTGCAGCTGCCTTCACTGCCTTTGCACAGGCTACGGACTTTTCCGTCCAGGTCCCAACCAGAAGTGAGCCCTTTATTTTCTGTTTCACTGTATTAGCGTAAATGCAGTGAAACAGGCAAAAAAGTGGCCACATCCAGAGCCTGCACAAGCACAGCTGAGATGGTGGCTTCAGAGGATTGAGGGACAGGTAAGAACTTTGTAAAAAAGTTCCTTCCACAGGTTGTTACTAACTTTTTACAAGAAATGACTGGAGAACCCCTTTAACAAAAGTCCAAGAACAAATCGAACAATATGCACAGTCCATCACCTAAATACCATATCCTATTTACAGTGCCTACAAGTAGTATTCAACCCCCTGCAGATTTAGCTGGTTTGATAAGATGCAAATAAGTTAGAGCCTTCAAACTTCAAACAAGAGCAGGATTTATTAACAGATGCATAAATCTTACAAACCAAAAAGTTATGTTGCTCAGTTAAATTTTAATAAATTTTAAACATAAAAGTGTGGGTCAATTATTATTCAACCCCTCAAACCACCAGAATTCTGTGGTATTAAGAAGTAGTTCGGGCACAAAGAACAATGAGCTTCACATGTTTGGATTAATTATCTGTTTTTCCAGCCTTTTCTGACTATTTAAGACCCTCCCCAAACTTGTGAACAGCACTCATACATGGTCAACATGGGAAAGACAAAGGAGCATTCCAAGGCCATCAGAGACAAGATCGTGGAGGGTCACAAGGCTGGCAAGGGGTACAAAACCCTTTCCAAGGAGTTGGGTCTACCTGTCTCCACTGTTGGGAGCATCATCCGGAAGTGGAAGGCTTATGGAACTACTGTTAGCCTTCCACGGCCTGGACAGCCTTTGAAAGTTTCCTCCCGTGCCGAGGCCAGGCTTGTCCGAAGAGTCAAGGCTAACCCGAGGACAACAAGGAAGGAGCTCCGGGAAGATCTCTTGGCAGTGGGGACATTGTTTTCAGTCAATACCATAAGTAACGTACTCCACCGCAATGGTCTCCGTTCCAGACGAGCCCGTAAGGTACCTTTACTTTCAAAGCGTCATGTCAAGGCTCGTTTACAGTTTGCTCATGATCACTTGGAGGACTCTGAGACAGACTGGTTCAAGGTTCTCTGGTCTGATGAGACCAAGATCGAGATCTTTTGGTGCCAACCACACACGTGACATTTGGAGACTGGATGGCACTGCATACGACCCCAAGAATACCATCCCTACAGTCAAGCATGGTGGTGGCAGCATCATGCTGTGGGGCTGCTTCTCAGCCAAGGGGCCTGGCCATCTGGTTCGCATCCATGGGAAGATGGATAGCACGGCCTACCTGGAGATTTTGGCCAAGAACCTCCGCTCCTCCATCAAGGATCTTAAGATGGGTCGTCATTTCATCTTCCAACAAGACAACGACCCAAAGCACACAGCCAAGAAAACCAAGGCCTGGTTCAAGAGGGAAAAAATCAAGGTGTTGCAGTGGCCTAGTCAGTCTCCTGACCTTAACCCAATTGAAAACTTGTGGAAGGAGCTCAAGATTAAAGTCCACATGAGACACCCAAAGAACCTAGATAACTTGGAGAAGATCTGCATGGAGGAGTGGATCAAGATAACTCCAGAGACCTGTGCCGGCCTGATCAGGTCTTATAAAAGACGATTATTAGCTGTAATTGCAAACAAGGGTTATTCCACAAAATATTAAACCTAGGGGTTGAATAATAATTGACCCACACTTTTATGTTTAAAATTTATTAAAATTTAACTGAGCAACATAACTTTTTGGTTTGTAAGATTTATGCATCTGTTAATAAATCCTGCTCTTGTTTGAAGTTTGAAGGCTCTAACTTATTTGCATCTTATCAAACCAGCTAAATCTGCAGGGGGTTGAATACTACTTGTAGGCACTGTATTAGTGTTGAATGAATCGAAGTCTACAAAGCAGACTTTCGATTTGCCACAAAGCTGAATTTGCAAGTGCTTTATGGTAGCAAATCAAAATTACCTGAAATTGTTTAAAAAACAACAAAAAAAATCATTCTTTCATGATCCATTTTTTTTTTAAATTCACACTCTGTTATTCATATCAGATGCAACAATAATATATGAATGTGGCATCTGTGAAGTAATTTGCTTATCACTAATGTTTATTAAAGAGGACCTGCCACCTCCCCTGACATGTACGTTTTATTAAGTGCTTGTATTTCCCATGTAATAACTACAGCTGCTCATCCCACTCAAGTGAACCAGACAAGCAGTTGTAATTACAGTGCACTAGCGCTACAAGGGAGATGGCATGCAGTTAATATTTGAAAAGGAGGCAGTGCCCGCACAAGCAGTGGAACTTTTTCAAACAGCGGATCGACAGAGGTGCGAGGAGTCATACCCCACCGATCTGACTGATGATCTATCCTGAGGCAAGTCATCAATATTAAGCAACTGCACAACACCTTTAGGGCTAGTTTTAAGCACAACAGAAACAATCTGCTTCTATGTACCAGCAGCAAAACTTTGCAAAAATCTGCAACCTATATGGTGCAAATTCTTAAAGCACCATTCACTGGCCTTGCATTGTGTCTTGCTATGGATTTTAAATATGGAATTACCCAAACTTTTACAAACAATGCTTCTTTTATCAAGAACATCTAGTGAATTGATTAAGAGTCTGAAGTGGAGTTATCAGCTCTATTCTTATTAAACATGTCCTTGTAACACAGTCACCATGACAACATTGCAAGCGCTTTCTGGTAATATGATGTAATTTCTTCTCGAGATGTAATTAAAAAAGTAATTAAATGCTTCGAATAGGTTAGTGTTCCATCAAGAAAGAAAAGGCTGGCACATAAAAGGCTAATGTACAATGTGCTGTATTATATATAAACCAGGCGCCATACATCAAACTCTTAGACAGCTCACTTTCCTCCATGTTGTTATCAAAACTAACAGAAGCCGAGTGTTGATCTAAGTACTTTTTTAAGTCAAGCGTCTTGCAGTCCTTTTTCAAGCAAGTAAATCTTGTTTACCCTGTGAGACGAAGGACTTTTCTTATGATATACTGTTTGCCAATCTGCTTTACTTAGATTTCTTTACCCAGGAAAAGAAAAAAAAGAAAAATTGATGAAACAATAGGATTAATCAAACCTGTAAGCAACATAGTTATCACTGCTTTACAGCCAGTCTTTAGTCAATAGTCCTCTGAGCATGAAGACTTTTCTTGGGCAATAGACCATATTGAAATATTGAAATGAAATAATGGAGGTTGTTCTGGTGGGACAGGAAATAAGTAAGTAATCATGAGAGTTGTAAATTGTGACTAACGAAAAATCCATAATGTAAAAAGGAGATTGTAATATCTATTAAAGGGGTTGGCCACCCTAAGTATCAAAAATCCAAAGTTCCTCCAGACAATAGCCAACACTATGAAGTATTTCTCAAGTGACATGTACTGGCTGTACATCATTTATCTAACCTGTTCACCATGACACACTTCCCTGGAGGAGCTCCCTCAGACAGGCTGTGTGGGAGGAGAAGCTGCAAAGTGAAAGTAACAATCCCAGCATGCACTGCAGCAAGCATATCTAGAGGAGCAGTCACATGACCTCCCCGCCCACCTGTGTTCCCATAGAGACAAGAGCCCCCTAGATAATATCAATAACCCAGTTATCAGTGAATAACTGTTGTACAGACATAGCAATAGAAAGAACGCCCCAGTCCCAACAGTAAAGGAGGGGGAGGGGTTACCCTTTTCATAAATTTGCTGTGGGGCCCAGTCATTTCTAGTTGTGCCACTGGATGTAAGCCAAAAACAGAATGAGGGGGGGAATTATCATTTCCCTTGTTCCCAAAAAGTGGCGTTAAAAAGTTGCAAACTATGGGACAAATTTATCAAAACTGGTGTAAAGGAAAACCGGCTTGGTTTCAGATTCCACCTTTCATTTTTCAAAGCTCCTTTGGAAAATGAGAGGTGGAATCTGATTGGTTGCTATGGGCAACTAAGCCAGTTTTCCTTTACAGCAGTTTTAATAAATCTCCCTCTATGTGTTTGCAAATTTTTAACTGCGCTTTTTTTTTTTTTAAAGGGCGTGACAATGGCAGAGACAGGGAGTGATCAGTCACCCCAACAAATTTATGTTCATTTTCACCAGTTTTCTGACTCAAATGAAGCCAGAAATCTATGTTAGCTCTGAGCTGTCATAGATTTCTGTTTAGGTGAACGGACTGAACAAATCGATCTGCTGACATACAGAGGAGCCTCCTGTCTATCATCATACGACCTGCTCCCAGCTGACAGCCTATCAATCATCTATAAATATATGACTACCCTTCATCTGGGAAAAAAGGGGAAATGAGTGTAGTCAAATAGCTATATATAACGTACAGGGGGGTCACAAGTCACTATATATAAAGTACAGGAGTTCACACATCACTATATATAATGTACAGAGGGTCACACATCTGTATATACAGTATAAAGGGGGTCACTGTACAGGAGTTCACAGATCTCTGTATGCAGTGGTGGGGGGTCACACATCAGTATATACAGTGTATGGTGGTGGTGGTGGGGTCAACTATTACTGTATACAGGGGGTCACACATCACTATATACAGTATAAAGTGGTGATCACATATCAGCGTATTGGGGGCATCATATATCACTATATACAGTGTGCAGGAAGGAGAGGGCACATATTTACAGATGACATCAGTGACTGCTGCTGATATCACTGACCTCAGCCATACTGACAGCTCAGAAGGGGTTAAAGCTCCTGACCTGTTGGTCTGGCTGGAATAAACATGCCTGTGATAAGATCACATTGCAGAGTGGTCATAGACAGGACAGACACTAGGACTGCTCACACTTTGTTGTCCACAGCACCTTCCTGGCACTGCAGTCAGTGAGCTCCATCACAGATTCTCCTCAGTCTCTCTTCCTCTTGCAAAGTTTCTTTATTTCAGCTTCTAACAAGTTTCTCTGCTAAGCCCCTTCAGCCCTGTATAGTCAGGACTGCAGTCACAGCAGAAGGAAACTTCTCTGACACAAGCAGGGTGCCTTTAGGACCCAGGAGCAGCACACTCCTTCCATGGACTAGTGCACATGCAGGCATGGACGAGACAAGCAGCTATGAGTGCAGGACAGGAGGGGATGTGGCTTCCAATAGCAAAGGAACCAGGCAGATCTGCTGCAGAAGATATATGAGGAAGTTTATTGTCTCCCTGCTTTCTTTAGAGTTTTAATTAGTGCTAACAAAGTGCCCAACCATTTAATGGTTCGGGTTAAATGAGGTTTATTAGGGTCATACAATATCATATACAACAGTTAAAATTGGTAATTTGTCATAGCATGGCATTTTATAGTTTTAAAGGGGTTCTTCAGTACTTACATATTGATGACCTTTCCACAGGATAGGTCATCAAGATGTGATCCACCGGGTTCGACTCACAGCACCCCCAGCGATCTGCTATTTGAAGAGGCTGCAGAGCTCCTCTGGACAAAGTGGCTTCCTCACAGCTTACCTAGCAGACCACTGTACATTGTATAGCGGCTGTGCTTGGTATTGCAGTTCGGCCCAAACATAGATGAGTGGCTGGGGCCCCTGGAGTTGGAAAGCGTTCTCTGTGTTGGTTCTGGCACTGGTAGTTGCTATAAAGAGCTGATTTATTCAAAACAATATCTATAAAAAGGTAAATCTATTTAGCAATCTTTTAGTCCTGCTGTAGACAGGACAGAGGTGTGAGTCTCTTGCTCCTGTCAGTTAACGTACAGACAGACACAGGAGTGAGTAGGATGAGTTTTCCTTATATTTTTCTCAGTAGGATTAAAGGAAAGAAAGATGAAAAAAGTGCAGTTTTTTTCGTATCTTCTGTGTTTAGTGTTCTTTTAACATTTTTAAATTGTCCCCATTAATAAATCCGTGCAATAATACTCACCTTAGCCATTTGAGCATGAAGAGGCTGCCACAGCCATCTTGATTGAAGATCCAGTGTGAAATCTTGCGCAGTGAGTGATGACATCATAAGGCTGGATGGCGTGGTGACGTCTTATGTTACCATGCATGAGATTTCACTCAGGATCTTCAATCAAGATGGCTGTGGCAGCCTCTTCACGCTCAAATGGCCTTTTTTACTGCCATTTCAGGCAAAATTGATTCGTTACCACAAAATTCGTCTTTGTGCTAAATCAAGTTTTAACTGAAATTTGAATTGAAGTCCACTTCTGATATTTTGTTTAGCTCAACACTAGCCACAATGCCTAGATCTCATGAACCATGCTTAGGCAACCACAGGATCCTATGCTGTGCCCAAATTACACAGACTAACACTGAATTTATTAGCAGATTTAGATGTCATTCAAGGTCTGAAAGCTTCATGGGGACCTTCCAGCTGTTCAATCAAGAGCAAAATATATGACAAAAATCAGGATTACATTTGGTTAAATCAAGCAAAGAAAATGTAGAATGATGGAGGTTTGAACGAAAGGGGACTTATGTGCAGACTCCCTTGTTTCCTTGTGTGATGATTCCCTTTTACATTCTAGCTTATCATTTGATTCTTTGAAAGTGTAAAACGTCATCAGAAGTACAACAATTTACATGGAATTACAGAGCAAAGTGATTCAGAAAGACCTGCAGGCACAGTTTTATTTCTATGACTATGTAAATGACACTGGGTGTTTCGTGCTGCAATCCCTATCAATCAGGTGTTCAAATATTAATGTGCACAGGCTATGAGATAAACAACGAAGACAAGACATGCCATGTATGCATGTGTGCAGGAATTCAAAAAGCAATAGTAATTGCTGTATATATACAGTAATGTCCTCTATAACATTGACTCTCCTTTTACAATGTCACCTTTGAAGGGATGGGATACATTAGGCAGAGGGTGAACAGTTAGTTCTTGAAATTGATGTGGTGGAAGCCAGAAAAATGGGCAACTGTAAGGATCTGAGTGATTTTAACAGAGGCCAAATTGAGATGACTAGAAGATTGGATCTGCAAAACAACACATATGAGGGAACAAAATTCAGAGGTCTTGTGTAGACCAAGTTGTGACAGGTCTACATTATTTTGGCTGCATGGCGGGAATCTATACAATAGGCGGTTTTAATGTTTCAGCTGGACAGAACTTCTGATCTGCTGTAGTGCTCATTTTCTCCAATATATGGTGCTGATCTCTTCCTGTTGGTTTGATCAAGTCATCACTGAGGGGCACAATCTGTTTTTACTCCTCATAATGCCACAGCAATGCTAAAAAAAATAAAAATAAAAAAAATAATAAATTGGGAGAACACCACTGGTGTTTTGTTGGTTGGGGCAAGTTTTTGAACTTATCCCCTGTATGGCAAGTACTGTACTCAGTGGAAGTCCCAGTGGTCGGAACCCCACTGATCGGTTAGTTATCCCCTATCATGTGGATAGGGTAAAACTTAAAAACTTTACACAGTTCCTTTAAGGAAGAATCAATACCATAAGTAAGGACAGAAAACTTACAGCATAGAAACCTAGAATATTGACATGAGGAAAAGACCACATGGTCCATTTTGTCTGCTCTTATATTACTATTTATCGTAGGATAAATATGTGTTTATCCCAGGCAGGTTTAAATTAATTGACTGTAGATTTCCTAACCACTTGTGATGGTAGTTTGTTCCAATCCTGAGCTACTCTTTCAGTGTAAAAATATTTCCTGACATTGGTTCCGATCTTCTCCTCAGTCCTGTTTTTTGTCAACATGTTAACATACAGTAAGTAAAAGAACACATACCGTACAAGGCTCATTTCTCTTTCCAGTCTAGTAATCAAGCTTTCCTTTTTTTATCTTTTTCTATCTCTTGTCAGTCTTTTTATAAGATGCCCCTTTTATTCATGTCCCTTTAGCTACTCTATTTTTGAACTTTTAAGTAGTTGTCATCTTGACATTTTTGCTGACAGTTCCTAAATTAGAAAGACTTGCGTGACTGCAGTTTGTCAACTCACCCCTTTAATTATTGACACATGTAAATGATACAGATTCACTGTTTCATTAAAACAGGTTAGAGACAGCCTGATTCTAATTGACAAAGTGTTCTGACTTACATATATCAAGACTGCTCTCACAGCTGCTTTTCTATCGATCTATCATCCAGATATCTATTGGTACTATATACATAAAGATTATTATTATTATTATCTATTTTATAATCTATGAATTGAGTCCTTGGAGCTCTGCTTTTGTAACACCCCTATGCTCACTCCCTGCTTCCCTTTATTGGCAGGGCAAGATAACAAGCATAGTGAGGACAGAAGCAGCAGATATAATCATGCTTCTCATATCTGTGACACTCAGCTCTGGCTTAAACTTTGCCATCACACTGAGAAACAGATGGAACTAGATATGGGGAGTTTAATGTATACACCAGGAAAGAAGTAAAATTCATCCTAGAGCTATGTCACAATATGATATCATATGCACTACTTATAGTAAAGCGAGTAGAGCATTACTTGAATCGGGGCATTTTGCCATGCACACAAGATTTTCATTTCTATCAACTTGTATTATGGGTTAAATAAAGGGAGAAGAATTTTGTACTTTGATTCAAACATGAAACCTCTGTATGGAAGCCAGATCACTTACCTCAAGGACATGGTTTTACTATATTAGGAATATTTTTTTATGCTTAGAAAGCTAATACATATTACCTTTCTCTTGATAGGCAGATATTGCACCTGATGTATAAAACTCACAGTGAACTGGTGTCAATTAATACATTGCTATGAACAGTATGTCAATAAAGCATTGATACTACCATATCAGAGCTACATTATATTAAAGGAAGTCTGGCAGCAGTTTTGACCATGCGGTAGTGGCCAACGACCTTCTCTAATCTTATCCAACTTGCAATTAGGGTACATGGAGAAAAGTATTTCACTAGAGTGCTGCTTAAACAAGTGTATCTCCTGGGCTCACAAAACCTGGTTTTCACCCAATAAACAAGTATGTTTTTATTTTTAATTACCACTAAAAAGTAGAGATCTTGAAAGCTGTGAGACAAAGTATGTTGCAAAGTTTTATATTTTTTTAATTAAACAAGCAGGTTTTTTTTAAATATAAAATAGAAAATCCTTTTAAGTTCTGTCCAGATGAATGACCAAATAAGCCTGGAAGCCATAGAACAATTCAGTCACTTGAGATATCCTCAGTGATTTTTTTATTAAACATTTATATTCATGTACTATAAAATGTACATGAAGTTTGCCATGTAGACTAAAGTTCTTTGGCACTTGGAGACATATTTAACATGTAAGTGTATCTACTTTTTTATCTTAATTGTAATAATCTACATTCATCTGTGACTCTTATTTCAGTTAATGAGGCCCCATCTGACGGCTGCATATTGGAAAGCTATGGGTTTCCTTCAGACAAAATACTTTTTGGTAAGCATTACATTGTGATGCTCCACATAAAAGCATCACAACAGGGTGCTAAATAGATGACTGCAGGTGTTAAATGTGAACTGAGTTCTTGCTATGCGAAGAGCAATAAGCATATAAATATGGATAGGAAAAGTTTTCTACACCAACAGAACTAAAATAATATTTGAAGTGTCAGCTTATGTTAACCGGGAGCACAGTATTTTTTACATATTTATAAAGTATTCTCTGCTAAACACCTATTTAGACTGAAACATGTAATATTTCAGAATAAACTGCCATTTGGTTGTACAGGAAGAATAAACACTATGGGGGTCATTTATTAAACTGGTGTAAAGTCAAACTGGCTTAGTTGCCCAAGCAACCAATCAGATTCCACCTTTCATTTTGACTGCTCCTTTGGAAAATGAAAGTCTTGAATCTGATTGGTTGCTATGGGCAACTAAGCCTGTTCTACTTTACACAAGTTTGATAAAATGGCCCCATATATCTGTCCATTATATCACTTCTATGTGGTATTTTTCACCAGTTCGTACCCCTGCATCCTCCTTCTCTAATTTTCATTTGTCCCTGAGCTAGTTCATGGATTGTAGCTGGTAGAGATGTGCGAATCGGTTTGGCACACATTGGATTTGTAACACATTTTCCAAAAATTTCAGATTTAAGCAAATACAAAACTTTTGGGATTAATCCCTTACAACACCAAACTGTTGCCACTTTCCAAAAAGAAATAATTTTTGGACTGCTTGTTTCTTCTGACACCACCTTATATAAACACAGACAGGCATCCGCCACAAATAAAGGATAGTTTTTGGACCAATTTTTTAACAGCTTAAAAATATGACAGTGAAGTGTGTCTCTAAAGAGGAATGTTGAAAATTTTTAAATGATGACCTATCCTTCAATCTCCTCCATGCCCTTCTCTTAACTCATCAGGCACGTGCCTTACATTGCTATTACAGCTCTACCTCATTCACTTCAATGGGGATGAGCCACACCTAAGCCAAGTGAATGATGAAAGTTACATGGTCTAAGCAAAACTGTGAGCAGGCCATGGTGCTACTGCGAGCTCTGGTGGCTTCTCAAACAACTGATTGGAGGGGGTCCCAGGTTTTGAACACCCACAATTAGATACTGATGACCTATTGAGAGGTAGACATCATTAAACAGGCTGCTTCTAACCATTTGCTACCATCCAACTACCCCCCCAAAAAATAAAATTTTATATATGCTGTATATTTGTGCATCTTGACATCAGAGGAGACTTCAGAGACTTCAGAGTGTCATACACTTTTGATTTGGATCAAATTTACACAAATCCGATGGTTGATTTTAGGGATAAGCGAAGCGAGCTTCATATCCAAGATCCAAAGTCACTTCACAAATTTTGTTTTAATGCTGTATAGAGATCCAATTCTGTACATCATTAAAATATATGTGCTCTGGCGAGGCAAAATGAGTTATCAGCAAAGTGTCGCAAGACTTCGGTGAATAACTTTGGTATTTCAATTATTACCGTATTTTTTGCTTTATAAGATGCACCTGATGATAACACGCACCCCAGATTTTAGAGTAGGAAAATAAGAAAAAATATTTTTCATCAGACCCCCGTAAATTTCAGGATATCACATTCGCTTTATAAGACGCACAGCCATTTTTCCTCTACTTTTTTTGGGGGGAGTGCGTCTTATAAAGCGAAAAATACGGTATTTACGTTCAAAAATCAAATCCCAAAGCTATTCATCGAAGTCCCGCGAGACTTCGCTGATAACTCACTTCTCCTAAATGGAGTGCATACATTTTAGTGCTGTACAGATATATGGATAGATGCCTAGTTGATTCAATCAAATTGAACTGACCCAATTTTGTGTAATTTGCATGCATAGATGTTGTGCAGTACAGAAGCTCAATTTTATGGATATATTCACTTGCAGCAAATTTGTTAAAGAAATTTCTACAACTGAAAACCAGTTTCATTCATCTATATTGGTTTATTTTTGCAAAAAAAAACCATGGATTTCTGCAAACTCAGTTCTAATGGATGGGGCAGTCATAGAAGTTTTGGCAACAAATCGGTCAATTATGAATATACCCTAAGAATGAAGAAGAAAAAGATGTTAAGGGCAGTAGTGCTAACACCACCCTATCTAGATTCTTCAATTCTATTAAGCAAAGAATAAAACTGTTTCTGTTCCCTTCACATTAGTTTAATGTATTATTTGTTTTATGGTCATTGTAGACCTCCACACTGTGCAAATAAATCTTACTGCTCATTTAATAAGCTTCACACAGTTTTCCTCACTGTTATCCAATTTTTTTTCCTTTCTCTTTTAACTGAGTGATATGAATTTGGAAGATATAACATAACCCTTTAATGAGCTATTTGCTCTCCAAGAGTAGAATTTATCAGCGAGTGTAGCTGGGGTGTTAATTGGCTGATATGACATTTTCAAAAAGATTAAGCTTTCTATTTATCTGCAGAATGTACCAGTGGGGTGTAGGCATGGTGAGGCTCATAGTTATATTTTTTTAATTGATGGGAGGTATTCAAGAATACCGCTTATAAATGTAATGATACAAAATATTCATACGTTTTGAGTCACTTCCTTACACTGGTTAACATGAGCACTAAACCTTCCATTCATACTTCACACATTCTGCATTCTGACCAGAAAAATTATGATGGGAATTTATCCAGCTCTGCACCTCAGAATTGTATCTATAAAAAGCCACAAATTAGGGCATTTGTGACTTATTTATGATAAATATTGCATTTTTTTTTTTGCACCATTAACTCCTGATTTGAAAAGTGGGTGAAAAAAAGAGAGCATGTTAAGCCTGTCAAGCAGATTTAAAGGCTATGTACACCTTAATTTTTTATGATTGCATTTTTCTCATTTTGAACTAAAAATATATATTTTTTAATTGGTCATTATTAAAAATGTTCAGCCATTTCTGAGTTAAAAACTCAGTCTGTTTGCAAGCTGTAACTTTGTGTTCTTTGAATCCTGTCAGCTGATGGCTCATGTACACCTCTTATCTCTGAACTACTGACCTCATAAACACTTTTTAAGCCCTAATTTTTTCATCTATATAAGAATTGATCTATAATGAGTTTTCAGGAGGTCAGAGTTAAAAGCTCTACACAAGCTGTCGGCAGATGGGATTCAAAGAAAACGAAGTCACAGCTTGTAAACAGTTTTTAATTCTTGTATCTCAGAAACAGATGGACATTTTTAATAAAGACCAATTGGAAAAATGTTTTTTTTTTAACTATAAATGAGTAAAATACAGTCATTAAAAAATGAAATAAGTTGCAATAATTGTTTTTCTGTAGTAAAGGAGTAGCGTAGAAAGTGGAGTAACATCTCAAGACACAAGTGTTAGCACAATTGTCTAACACTAAGGCATCTTTCACACATCCATTCATAGTTCCAGCAGGCTGGTCCGTCAGACAACAGCCTGTCCAAGCTCTCTGAATCAAGCGTTTCCAGATTTTACTAGAATGCCTGTTGGCCCCATTGACTATACTACGATCTAGAAGAGATCAGGACTCTACCCAGCAAATATGACTGCTAGTACTACAAGTGGAAGTGTGAAACTAGTTTTAGAAGACATAATCCAAATTTATCAAACATCATGTAACCTTTGATACATTTGATGCAAACTGTTGTGAATAGACTGATGCAAAATTGACTTTTTAAAAATTCCCCTAATAACAAATCTCCTTATTATCCAGGGGATAAGTTACTAGTATTTAAGTCTCGAAAAATCCCTTTAAGATCTGATGCTAGTGTACTAAACTTGATTAGTGCATTGTTTTACTTTCAATGCTGTAAAGAGCGGGAAGAAATCAGTTAGACTAGACATTCTCACGCAGCATTAGACTAATGAACAGAACATTTTTACAGCTATTCTATGGGCACAAATCACACAACATACAATTGCTACTACAACAAAAATCAGCCCCACGTTGTAAATGGAAAGCAACCTGCCAATATTATGGATGGGATGCAAAAGCCTATTGTAGCAGAAGACGTATTTCGACAATAAGCAGAATTGTGTATCAGTGTTATCCAACTGATTTTACTGAGATAAAGGAAGGATAAATGCGTCTGAAGAAAAGATTCATTGTGACAAACAGCACTGAACATGATGGAGCCTGCATCTCTGCAGCTCCAACATCACAAAAATAGCTGGGAATTTGCAAACTTTCTGATACATTAACAAAGGCCTGAGGTGATTTGAATAGGTGTGGAAGGAGGTCAAGATTTTACAGCATAAAAACAAAACAGCAACGCTAATGAACAAAATGTGCCATAGTCTTCCTCGCCACATTAGACACAGGCTCTAAGGGAAGCTTGAATTTGGGGTATAGATAGCAATAGCACATTTACTGTAGAAATATTTTATTAGAAATGTTTCATTTCAGGAAATTAGACTCTTTTACAAAGCACAGTAACTGAGGTCTCAGGGAACCCCTGAAATATTATAACTTTCCTACTGCTCTCTAGGCTACCTAATTACATAGTATGGCTCTGCGCACACAGTGTTTGAGCCTTCCATCAGTTATATGGTCACAACATATACTTCCATCACAGAAGAAGGTTCTGAAGTATGCCACTGTCTAAGATTACAGTTGAATACATCATCAATAGGGTGGCATTGGAAAAAAAATGTATGCTGCATAGTTTAGGCTGGTTTGTGTCAACATAACTTTTAGTATCTGTATAGGAAAATGCAGCAAATTGTGTATACACAATTTGCTGCATTTTCCCATGCAGTTGAAAAAAGTTATGTTGACACAAACCAGACTGATGGGATACAAAAGGACACTCTTTTGGTCTCTGTGGGGTTAAAAAGCCCAATGGATATGTTTAATATATAAATTCAATGTATATATTGAGGAGCTGGTTCCTGGGGTATATGCTAAATATCGAGCTCAGACACAATATGCATTGAGCCTTTTATTAAAAAAGTCCATGAAGTTCAGTCTTGTATACCCACAAACCTAAGTTGAACCAGAAAGACAAAAAGAATAGCGTATACCAAGTTGTCATAGAATGGAAACATTTCTTCTTGATCCTACACTGACAATAAACCTCTTGAATAATTTAGTTATTACTTTTTTTGTGGTTGGGAGTTAATGTTAAAAGGTTTTTCCTTGATTTTCATATTGATGACTTATCTGATCAGCTGTTTGAAGAACCCATTTCACAAAGTGATCACCACCACCTCTTCCTAGGCAAGTGACGTTATGTTCGCTGCCAAATGGCCTAGATGTAGCGAGTGGATGAGGCAGAGTTACAAAACAAAGCACAACCGCTGTCCAATGGTCAATACTGTGCATGGTAAGCTGTGAGGAGGTCACAGCTCTCACTGAAGCTCCTGTAGGCCCTGTGGCTTCCTCAAACAGCTGATCGGCGGGAGTGCTGGGAGTTGGACCCTCGATGATATATCCTGAGGATATGAAAATTCTGGAAAAACCCAGCTTCCCACCTATCTATGAGTAAATAAATATACCAAGTTCTCACTAGAAGGAGAATATCCATCAAGTTTTAAAATCTTGTATGATAATGGTATGATTGCTTGAAGGCCTGTGACACAATTCTTAGAATTTCCTCCTAACAGGCCAAGAAATGAGCTGTTACAGAATAACTTTATCAACAGAATGATAGAGGTAAAATGGATATGTATAATGAAGATAAATTCTTACTTGGTTGGGTTGAGACTACCACACCAGTCAACTCATTCTGCAGAGTGTTATTTCTTGCCTCATTGCCACCATTTGGATGTTTTGTTTCATTGTATTAATGCAATATTCAAATTTAATGCTGTACAGTCATGGCCAAAAGTTTTGAGAATGACACAAATATTATATTTTCACATGATCTGCTGCCCTCTGGTTTTTATGTGTGTTTGTCAGATGTTTTTATCACATACAGAAATATAATTGCAATCATATTATATATATATATATAGTAACAAAAGCTTATATTGACAGTTAGAATGAGTTGCAGCAAGTCAATATTTGCAGTGTTGACGCTTCTTCTTCAGGACCTCTGCAATTCTCCCTGGCATGCTCTCAATCAACTTCTGGACCAAATTCTGACTGATAGCAGTCCATTCTTGCACAATCAATGTTTGCATTTTGTCAGAATTTGTAGGTTTTTGCTTGTCCACCCGTCTCTTTGATGATTGATACAAGTTTCTCAATGGGATTAGATCTGGGGAGTTTCCAGGCCATGGACCCAAAATCTCTTGTTTTGTTCCCTTGAGCCATTTAGTTATCACCTTTGCTTTATGGCAAGGTGCTCCATCATGCTGGAAAAGGCATTGTTGATCGCCAAACTGCTCTTGGACGGTTGGAGAAGTTGCTCTCGGAGGACATTCTGGGTACCATTCTTTATTCATGGTTGTGTTTTTAGGCAAGACTGTGAGAGAAGCCGATTCCCTTGGCTGAGAAGCAACCCCACACATGAATGGTTTCAGGATGCTTTACAGTTGGCATGAGACAAGACTGGTGGTAGCGCTCACCTCGTCTTCTCCGAATAAGCTGTTTTCCAGATGTCCCCAAACAATCGAAAAGGGGATTCATCAGAGAAAATGACTTTTACCCCAGTCCTCAGCAGTCCACTCCCTGTACCTTTTGCAGAATATCAGTCTGTCCCTGATGTTTTTTCTGGAGAGAAGTGGCTTCTTTGCTGCCCTCCTTGAGACCAGGCCTTGCTCCAAGAGTCTCCGCCTCACAGTGCGTGCAGATGCACTCACACCTGCCTGCTGCCATTCCTGAGCAAGCTCTGCACTGCTGGTAGCCCAATCCCGCAGCTGAAATACTTTTAAGAGACGGTCCTGGCGCTTGCTGGTCTTTCTTGGGCGCCCTGGAGCCTTTTGGCAACAATGGAACCTCTCTCCTTGAAGTTCTCGATGATGCGATAGATTGTTGACTGAGGTGCAATCTTTCTAGCTGCGATACTCTTCCCTGTTAGGCCATTTTTGTGCAGTGCAATGATGACTACACGTGTTTCTTTAGAGATAACCATGGTTAACAGAAGAGAAACAATGATGCCAAGCACCAGCCTCCTTGTAAAGTGTCCAGTGGTGTCATTCTTACTTACATCATGATAGATTGATCTCCAGCCCGTGTCCTCATCAACACCCACACCTGTGTTAATGTAACAATCACTGAAACGATGTTAGCTGGTCCTTTTAAGGCAGGGCTGCAATGATGTTGAAATGTGTTTTGGGGGATAAAGTTCATTTTCTAGGCAAATATTGACTTTGCAAGTAATTGCTGTTAAGCTGATCACTCTTTATAACATTCTGGAGTATATGCAAATTGCCATTATAAAAACTGAAGCAGTAGACTTTGTAAAAAATTAATATTTGTATCATTCTCAAAACTTTTGGCCATGACTGACTATATAAATTAGTCTAATAATTTTCTACAATTAAAAAATTTATTATTTTTAAGAATTGAGTTATAAATTATTTTTGGGGAGGAGTTTTACAACTATAATTTAGTTTTAATTTTTTTCCAGACTATAGATTGAAAAATTAAAAAAATGTTGAAAATTCTGTTAAAAACCCCATTATTTAGGTTATGCTTAGATTTGGATGGATCAGAACTAGAGATGAGCGAGCATACTCGTCCGAGCTTGGTGCTCGTTCGAGTATTAGAGTACTCGTAAGTGCTCACTGCTCGGACGAGTATCTCGTCATACTCGAGGAAATGGCAAACTTCCGCATCGTGCTCTTTCTGGCGCCTATAAACACAGCCAATCACAAGCCAGGAGACTCTGCGGTACACCCAGCATCACGTGGGCCCTTACATGTCGATAGCAGGGTTGGCTGCCTGATCAGGTGACCCTGGAATATACTAGTGACTGGCCGCGGTGCTCGGCTCAGATGCCGTCTAGATGTCGTTAGGGATGGAGCTGCTGCCTTTCAGGGACAGTATTAGGGCCTGCATTTAGTTCTCTGTTAGGCAGGAATCACCCACAAAGAACCCAACAGCCCTTCTAAGGGCTAGAAGAAATTTTTTTTTTGTCTCCTGGCTTGGCTGGCTGGCTGGCACTAGTAGTGTAGCTATCGCCATATATAACCCTGTTTTTTTTATTGTTCTATCTCAGTGATACAAATCCATTGCACACAGCAGTGTGGAACCATTCTGTGTGTAACAGTTTAGCACACTCCCTCCCAATCCATATATACTGTCCAGTGACACTTTCTGTACGTCACAGAATACACCAAGTCATTTGCTACCAATAACTATACACTTGAGCCAAAAACTCTCTGTGCGACATTTGTATGGGTCGCAGTCTAAATAGCCACCGTTAACAGGGTGTCAGTCAGTTCTACGATAGTTCTTGTACATCACGTTCCCAAAAAAACAAAATTTAAAAAAAAAATATTTTTTCAGTTGTTTTAGCTCAG
Source organism: Rhinella marina (assembly GCA_900303285.1). Lineage (NCBI taxonomy): Eukaryota > Metazoa > Chordata > Amphibia > Anura > Bufonidae > Rhinella > Rhinella marina. The sequence goes on from ONZH01008136.1 coordinate 37,057, forward strand.
TGATACAAATCCATTTTACTCAGCTGCGTGTAACCTTTCTGTGTGTCACAGTTCAGCACACTCGCTCCAATCCGTATATACTGTCGAGGTGACGCTTTCTGTACGTCACAGAAATACAACCAAGTCATTTGCTACCAATAACATCTACAGCTTAGCCCAAAAACTCTCTGTGCGACATTTGTCTGGGTCGCAGTCTAAATAACCACCGTTAACAGGTGTGAGTTAGGTCTCCGATGTTCCTGGACGTCAAGTTCCCAAAAAAACAAAATAAAAAAAAAATATAAAAAACAAAATATAAAAAAAATAAGTTTTTTAGTTGTTTTAGCTCAGTGATACAAATCCATTTTACTCAGCTGCGTGTAACCTTTCTGTGTGTCACAGTTCAGCACACTCGCTCCAATCCGTATATACTGTCCAGGTGACACTTTCTGTACGCACAGAATACAACCAAGTCATTTGCTACCAAATAACATCTACAGCTTGATCCAGAAAACTCTCTGTACGACATTTGTCTGGTCGCAGTCTAAATAGACCGTTACAGGGTGTCCTCAGTTCTACGATAGTTCCTGCACGTCACGTTCCC
>ONZH01008137.1:0-32081 GCA_900303285.1 Rhinella marina
GGCACCTAATTTAAAGTGGTATTATGTGGCGGGATTGATAGGGCGGATTTGCAATTGGGAGAGGGATAAGGTGATACAATATATGTTGGGAGATAGGTGTAGAAATGCAAAGAATGTCCTATCCCTACTAGATAGCGGGCAACTAGGGGCTAAGTTAGATAAATTCACTTATAAAATCACTATGGTGAAGATGTGGAGATGGATTAAAAATTTTTGTGGAATTAAAGGAAACACAAAGTTCACGCCATTATGGGACAATCCGAATTTGATAGAATTAAAAAAAATAGAGGATTATTCGTTTTGGGCAAGGATTGGGGTAACATTCCTGGAACAAATTTCGATAAATGATAGTATAATCTCCTATGAAGATTTTACAAGGGAAATTGGGTTTTATGGGCTAGGTAGAATTAAGTATTGTCAATTAGCACATGCATATAATAGCACAAAAGATAGAAAATATATGAAAATATGTAATCACTATATAATGGAGAAATTAGACACAGCGGTTAGGGGAATAAATAAAATAGCATCTATATACAAATGGTTTAGAGAAGAAAAAGATAGGATTTTGGGTGGGCTGGGTAGAAAGAAATGGGCCCAAGAGGTAGGAAATATAGAGACTAAAGAATGGGTAAGACTGATGAGATATCCAAAAAAATACCTCATTAGTGCAAACCATAGGTTCATTCAATACAAAATACTTCATAAAAAATATCACTCACCAATGTATCTGGTTAGATTTGGGAGAGAGCAGGGTGGCAACTGTATTAAATGTCAACAGAGTGAGGCAGACTTCATTCATATGCTGTGGGGATGTATTGAAATTCACAAGTTTTGGCAACAAGTTAGGGAGGAGATTAAGAGCAGAGAACAGATTGACATAGAATGTAATATCTGGACCTTGGTGATGGGAGATGTACTACAAAATACCGGAAATAAAAAAATGCTGTACAAGGCACTATTCTATGCAAGGCTTACAATAATCCGAACATGGTGCTTGTAGAAGGAAGTGCTGGTATGTACGTGTGTATATGTATATGCATGCATGCCCCCTTAATGAGGCATGCATATACATGTATATCTATATATGGGCCTTCTATATATGTATCTGTGGGTCTCCAGATATGCCCCAATATGTGGTGCCCTCTGATGCATATGATGCCCCCTATATATATTATATTGTGCCCCCAGTTGCTCCTAATGTATATAGATACATGTATATATGCCCCAGTTTTATATGCATTTATCTATATACATATAAACTGACCCTCCACCCTGCATCCCCCTGGAGGCACATACCAGCGCACTTGCAGGAGGGAGACGCCACCCTGATGACAGTCTCGGGCACATCAAAAGACAGAGGATTCATAAGATCATCTACCCTTTGTCACAGACCTGTGGTATCAGCTATTCACAGCAAGGCTTGCTATGGACAGGGGTGTTGGCCTCCATTGCTTGCATTGAGTGGAGACCCCAATCAAGCAGTTGGAGACTTGCTAAACCTGTTTTTATAGCATGGGCCATCCACACCCCTGCCATATGGAAAGCCACCTTCCCCCCACTACTCATGAAGGATAAATAATACGACCACAGGCAGAAGAGCTTGGACCTCCACTAGGGAGAGGAGCTGATGACCAGCACAAGGAGAGGGGACTCATCACCACAGAGGAAGGAAGCCAAGCATGCCCTCCAGAAACAGAGACTGGCTAAGTACCCCTGGAACTCCCTGTTACCCCTAATTATCCCCAAACTCCTGACCCCTGCAGTGCCTTATCACTGTAGATAACCCCTTGCATTCCCCTATAACCCCTGTATTATAAGTAACCACTTTTAGGGACAGCTAGTATTAGGCTTGGGAGGGTACTGCTGTAATTATATGTATTTCTGTGTGAGTGTGTGTATGTGTTTAGTTAGTATTGTGGGTGGAATTAAGTGGGATTGTGCAGTGTAGTTGAGTTTTTATACTGAGGGTGTGTTATTGTATTGTTGTGCGGCTATATGTATATATATTTATATATGCCAATATAAATATATATAGATATAGTCTAAATATTAGACTGTAGACTTTTAGTATTCTGGATGGACAGATGTCTTTTTTCGGCCTTATAAACTATGTTACTATGTTACTATGTAATAAATCTTTTTATTATTCAAAATACTGTATACATTGTCTTTTGTGTAGCCGCCATAGTACAGTTCAGTACACATAGTGCAGGGAACGGATTGAATAAAGGAAATAAATAGGTGGTGCTAGCGAGAGCCAGTTACGCCTATTTATGAATATTGATTATTAATATTCCACAAAATATTAATAATTAATAGCTCCTTTAACAGTGCTCAAACCAACCCCCCTTGGTAAAGACATGGCTGAAATTAATGGGAAAAGTTAAGAGTTATGAATTAGCATTAGCAGAATCCTCTGGGAAAGGTCTGGCGAAACAAGAAAGAATGTGGGCAAAATGGTAGAATCCTTTTTTTTTTTTTTTTTCTCTTCCCTCCTCTCCGGGGAAGGGGTGGGTGTATGGGATGGGATATATGATGTTTTTTGGTGTTTAGACATAATGACGAGATTATGCTGCAATATGCATTGTATTTGGGGGGCATGGGCTTTGTATCAAGATACGATATTCATTCACTACTGTCCAAAAGAAACTAAAAGATGTATGTAAATAATGGTTAGTTCCGATATTGGATAGCCCATGTACTCTGTTCATTATATCTACTTATGTATTATTATAATGTGCATAATACGGATTTTTCGTCAAGGATAGATCTTCTGTACTTATGTGGAATCACCTGTTAATATTGTTTTTTTATGGAAAATTTTCAAAAAAGAATAAAGGAATTAAAAAAAATAAATAAATAAAAAGTCCTACAATGGATTAAACAATGTTAAATTTCACATTTAACCCCTTAACATACCATAACATACTCATATATCATGAGTGTTGAGGGAATGTGAGTTGGGAACAGAAATGACTCCAATCCCGGTCTTGTAACCCCTCAGATAGCATTGTTGGTAGTGACTGCAACATCTGTGACTTAGACAGAGGGAGGTGGCTGTTTCCACCCTTTGCTTGGAACCCCTATGGCAAAATGACAGTGCTTCAAATGGTTGTTATGACAGTCTTGGGACTTGTGAAGGGTCCTAGGTCTGCCATATCAAAGCCATGCCTGAGAAACAGGCTGACAGGCAGATTGTGAAAATCCTACAGACTACAATAGTATTCTATTTCAGTCTATGTGACAAGTGATCGCAAAGGACTAAAAAGTACAGTAAAAATAAAAAATATATTATAAATTCAAATCACCCCCTTTCTCAATTTTACATTTAAAAATAAATATAATAGGTACTGCATCCAAAAATGTCAGAAATATTAACCTTTAACAATATTTATTGTGTGCATTCAAAAATAAAATAAAAATAGCCGATTTGCTATTATTTGGTTATCCTGACACCTCCCCAAAAATTGAATAAAAAGTGATCAAAAAGACCTATGTATCCCAAAATAGTACCAATAAAACTACAGCTCGCCCAGCACAAAATAAGCCTTCACACAGTTATGTAGACGGGAAAAATAATAAAAGTTATAACTGTCAGAATTAAGGTTTTTATTTTTTTTTTTTTAAGTAGAAAACCAATAGAAACTATATAATTATAGTATCACTGTAATAATACTGACCCTCTGAATAAGGTTATCGTGTCATTTTTATGTCAATAAGCCATCATATGACTACATGAATTTGAAAACTTACAAAAGTTATGGCTCTTGGATGGTGGGGCAGCAAAAACAAAAGTGAAAAATGTTCCCTGTCCTTAAGGGGTAAAAAGAAAATTAATAATAAAAAATTTTACAATAAACACGTTTTATACACTTTATTAAATAAACATTCCAAAAAAAGTGAATGACAGGCTTATCATAACCGTAGGTATTCTTACAGTCAATTACCACATTATTTATTGTAATCTGTAATTAGTGCAAAAATATCAGAATTTCTGCATTTTGGAATTTCATCTAAAATTTAATACGTTAATATAAATTAACAGCTTACACATGTAGCATAATGTTGCCTAAAAACTACAACTTGTCTAGCAAAATACAAGCTGTCTCAATAAGAAAAAAAAACCTGAACGCTTAAATGTGGAAAGGCATAAACGAAAAAAAATTAAATCTTCCCATCTGAACAAATATGGCACCCAAATTACCACCACTGAAAGGGTTTGCCTATGCTCCATAGGGTATGTTCACATGTGGCGTTTTCACCGGATTTTTTGGTCATTCTTTGGTAAAAAAGGGCAATATGTTTGTCTATGTTTGTGTTTAAAAAAAAAACTTCACACAACCTTGTGAACATACCTGTGGCACCAATGTTGGTGTACAGCAGGGATCTCAAACTCGTGGCCCTCCAGATGTTGCAAAACTACAACTCCCAGCATGCCCTGGTAGCCGAAGAATGTCCAGGCATGATGGGAATGGTAAGCATGCTAACTATATTAAAAAAGTAGACTTTAATATTGTTGAGCGAACTTGTGGTTTCAAGTTTGGCGTACAAGGTTCGGGTTATCTAAGAATTTCGTTATGGATTCTGCTATCACGGATTTTGACCATCACTCAAGAACCAACACAAATCTGGAGCTGTCAAATAGGAAGACAATGAAACTGAGGAAACTGAAGAACTAAAAAAAAAAAAAAAGACCAGGCGACCATATAAACTCCATGCAAATGTTCATGATCAGATTTGAACCTAGGATCCATTGCTTCAATAAATTAAGCCAACATGCTACTCGTGATATACTGTCATTGACTTTGGTGAAATCTCCCTTAGGCCTCGTTCACATTTCCGGGTCCGTTTGACATCTGTTAAAAAACCCAGCCGTGTTTTATCCATGTTTGGTCCGTGTGTTTGGTTTTTGCCTTCAGTGTGTTATCTAGATTCCACGTACACTGCTCAACTGAAAATTAAAGGGGTTGTCCATTTTTTTTTATATTGATTACATTTCCCTCAGGATAGGTCACCAATATCAGTTCGGCAGGGGGCCAACTCCTAGCACATCCGTCGATCAGCTGTTTGAAGAGACCTCAGTGCTCTTATGAGACGGTGAATGGGATGGCATTGTTCTAACTACACCTGCTCACTGTTGCGGTTGTGACAGCGAGCGGGTAAACAGTGGAGGGAACGCAGTGCTATTACAAGTGCTGCAGTCTTTTCAAACAGCTGAGGCAGTCGGCCCCCCTGCCGATTTATCGATGCCCTATCCTGAATATGGATCATCAATATAAAAAAAAGCTGACAACCCCTTTAATTTCCATAACATATCCTAACAGCGGTCAGTGTAAAACGGACCAAACACATAGGTTATCCGTGTTGTGTCAGTGATTTTTCAAGAACCCGTAGACCTCAATAAACGTGTTTGGTCCACATCACTGACCAAAGTAGAGCATGTCCCCGTGACTTTTTCACTGACCCCCGGTCAGTAACAAAAATACTGATATGTGGGCAAATATATTACAATTAATGGGTACGTGTGCTGTCCCCCAAATAATAATCGCATACATCACCGAAAAACAGAACTGTGAATGAGGCCTTACTCAAAATGGCTATATTTTATCTAAACATATAGGGGGAGATTATCATCTCCCTGACCCAGTTTTCAAAAATTTTTCTCACAAGTGCCATTTTACACCACCCTCTCCACTTTCCAAAAAAGGGGGCGTGATGAGAGAGAGGAAGGGGCAGGGCCGGGGGGCCTGGCACATTTGTCTTCATTTGCAACAAAAATCTACGGCAGCTTCAGTCGGCTGTAGATTTCATTCTAGTGTATGGACTGCCCAAGGAGATATCAAAGACCACTATAAAATGCTGATCTATGATACATCTCTTCCAAAGACTTTATAAATTGATCATTTGTGGTGGTTTTAGCTTCTACAGACAGCATTTGGCCTCAGCGAATGTTTTGTTTGCGCAGGCTAGACAATGCAGGCTGCATTTTATATAATCCATTGTTTGTGCTATTAACGGGAAATATTAGTGGCAGCCTGGATGGAGGCACTTGCTCAGATAAAGACTATTTACTGCTCTTTCCTTAGAGAACCCTTCATGAGATTGTATCTTGTTTATTTTGTGTATCCCTAGTAAATTTTGCAGCATGTTTAACGATGGGTGATGAACGAGTAGACGCCAGCCAAGTCATCCATAAAAATCAATAAAATAAGTCCGTCATTTTACGGACTAGTCCCATTTACAGCTTGCTTGTTCCTAACAATCTGTTTACCATATGCAAACCAACAACGGGATTCTTAAATAGTATTAAAGTACAACAAGACACCATGAAAGTAATAAACCAAAGTCTCAGAACTCATCAGATCAGTTTCATCAGATCAGGCACCGGCAGGATCAGCTATCCATGTTATTCAGAGTACCTGTCTGTCCTTGCTCGGCTCCACTAAAGACTGTCATGGCAAGGTCTCCTGCACCAATATGCTATGCCAGGCTTTAGCGAAGCAAGGACAGGCAGGAGCTCTGCATAAACATATGGTAGCGGCTACACATGTGCCTACTCCAGTGAAACCTCTGCATAGCGCAGGGATGCCCAACTTGCGGCCCTCCAGCTGTTGCAAAATTACAACTCCCAGCATGCCCGAACAGTCTACAGCTATCAGCCTGCAGCAGGGCATGGTGGGAGCTGTAGTTTTACAACAGCTAGAAGGCTGCAGATTGAGCCTCCCTGGCATAGCACATCACTGCTCCTGCCTGTCCTCGATCCGTTACGCTAAAACCAAGCATAGGAGTGCAGGGTAGCTGGCATCAATATGCTTCACAGAGCGGTACAGGCAGGAGCAGATCTTGCTAGTAAATTGCTCATTGCCATTCATATTGTAGAAATCAGAATTTGTATACCGCATTTAGTATTTATTGCATACCGCAGAGCTTATTTTTTCGCACTGAATACACTTGCGTGAAATTGGCCTAAAAGTTTAAGAGCACACCTTGTCCTGGAAAACCATGCCCACTTTAAAAAAAAAATAAAAAATTGTGACTTTTTAATGCCAAAAACTATTGCAAAGCTGGTTAATTCCCCCAATATATTTCGGATAACGACCTCATATTAAATAATATGTAATTTTCTGATAATTCGCTTTAGGGTGCATTCGCACGACTGCATGTATTTTGCGGTCCACCAAACTCAAATCTGCAAAATATGGATGTCTGTGTGACGTCCGTGTTACATCATTTTCAATGGGTCCGTGGTCCACATTTGTGGCCAAGAGTAGGACATATTCTATCATTCGCAGAACGGTCCTATACTTGGCCGCAAAATGCTGTTCACTGACCTATTGGAGTCAATGGGACAGCAAAAAAAAAGGATGCAATACAAACATCTGTATTTTGCAGACCGAAAAATACATATGGTTGTGTGAATGCACCCTGAACAAGTGATACACCCGTGTGAGCAGCACATGATTGGGACAGATCATGAATGTGTGAGAAACCCAAATACTGTGCTGTCGTTATGAGCAGAATTATTCTTTATACAATACTCAACATTTTCTGTTTGTCAACTTTCTGGAGAACCCCTTTAACCACTACTGATACTGATTGAAGAATATTTTGTGATAAATTGGATACTGCATAATTATTAAATGTGGCAGCATTGCTTAGGAAAAGGACATGCCGCCACTATTTATAGCGGCGTGCATGGTGAGCCACCTGTACACAGCAGGAAGGAAGAGCATCTGGGAGTTCTCAGCACCTGGAGCACTCAGATTTGTTAACAGCCTCATACTGGAACCGTACAAATATTTTCCTGACTGACACCATCAACAAATCAACAAAATGAGCCATCTGCTAAATATGCTGTGACTGACGGCGTACACCGACTCTTTATTCCAAGTAGCGAACTAGCGGCAGGCTAGCACACAGATAGATTTTATGGTCATGAATTCTCCCAGCCAACAAGGTCTTCTCTACACTAGCCATATATCTATTTACTAGCGTTGACAAGTATTGTGTAGGAAAATAATTCAAGAATAGAGGTCTGTAATACACGAGCAAGACAGAGTTTCACATGCCAAGCTGGCCATACACATTAGATTAATATCAACCAAACTGGACAATTTGGAGGGAAGAACCAAAAGGAGCACTGCATCCCTCTCTCAGTTCACCAATCACAGCGCCGTACATTGTATAGTGGCTGTGCTTGGTATTGCAGCTCAGCTCCATTCACCTCAATGGGGCTCAGCTGTGACTAGGCCATGTGACCGATTAACGTGATGCCACATGGACTACGATAAGATGTGAGAAGGCCACTGCGAGTACCAGTGCCTTCTCAAACAGCTGATCAGGAGTGTTGGACTACCACCGATGAGATACTGATGACCTATTGAGAGGAATGTCTCAGAAAATCCCTTTAATGTGTATGATAGGGTCCAAACAGTGTCCCCAGACAGCATGTTGAGAGAAAGAAGGTTTACGTTATTGAGTTTTAATATGCACAATCTTATTGTTCTCAGGGGAGATAAGCAACACCAGTACTGTCTGCCAGGGGCTTATTCCCTTCTCCTCCTTCAATACCATGCACCATCGACTAGGGTATATTCTTATGGGGGACATTTACTAGAACTGGTATAAAGGAAAACAGGCTTAGCTGCCGATAGCAGCCAATCAGATTCCACCTTTAATTTTTCAGAGCTCCTTTGCAAAGAAAGGTGGAATCTGATTGGTTGCTGTGGGTAACTAAACCAGTTTTACTTTACACCAGTTTTGACAATTCTCCCCCGTTGTCTCAACTTGTGTTAGGACATATAGATATCATAAGGGATTGAACCCCAATTAGGGAATCCCCTCCACATGCCAGAACAGCATTCAGCTCTCAGAGCATCTCTCTCTAGGCAGGCCCAGCCCTTCTACGATCATAACAAAATAATGTATTATATAAATCAAATTTCTTTCTGTGAATTTTATGTGATGTTATTTTTAATTTTCCATGTCAATATCTGTATTTAAGAAAAAAAAAAAGTACAGTAAGTGCAACTTATTGGTCTCTACTAGTGATGAGCGAAGTATAAAAAATTTGATTTGGCTGTTTTGCCAAATTTAACAAAGAAAGCACATTCCTTTGTATGTAGCGGGCCTTCGGAGATTATGAGTCCTTCATCCTTAATCCCCACAAGGGGACAATCCCCTGGTCACTACCCCAAGAGTAGTTCTGTGAGCTGTGACTGGAATGTGGATGGACAGTAGACACCAATTAATGGTACCAAGGTGATGGAAGTGAGAAGCACGAATTGAGGCAGGCAGTGCTAGTTGTAATCAGTAAACAGGCAGAGGTGTGAATGAGCTGAAGACAAGTGGATGAGGTCAAATACAGAAGCCGGGTAAATGCCAAGCAAGAGAAGAACAATACACCTTTGCAGCATACCAGAACCTAATGGATCTATTGCTCGAGCACTGAGTGATAGATAAAGGTTCTTAAAGAGGACCTTTCACCACTCCTGACATGCCTGTTTTAAAAGCTTCATGCATTCCCCATGTAATAACAATTCTGGAACATCTATTCGTATGGCTCTATGTTGTGCCATTCCTTTATTATTTGCACCAGAAGTTATGAATGAATTGCTATTTGTCTTCAGTAAGGGAACAGAGGGGAGGTAACAAGTTTGGGGTGTGTATCTGTACAGTCTGACCATGACAGCACTGATTGGATAAAGTCAGTCTGTGCAGGGACACACCCCCAACTGGTCACCTTCCCTCTGTTCCTTTACTGAAGGCAAATAGCAATTAATTCATAACTTATAGTGCAAATAATAAAGGAATGGCACAACATAGAGCCATAAGAATCGATGTTCCAGAATTGTTATTACATGGGGAATGCATGAAGCTATTAAAACAGGCATGTCAGGAGTGGTGAAAGGTCCTCTTTAAGAAGCCTGGGATGCCTGAGGTTCTTTAAGAAGTCAGGGTCCAACATGTGCGTACATGGCAATACAGTGACTTGGACAGGTGAGCCGGTGAATCATAAAACAAACCAAGAAGCTCAGCATGAACAATACTATAGGTCACACACTTTTATGCCACAGAACAGAGAAACTGGAAATGGCTGGACCTACATCATTCCACTGCTTTCTGCATGTAGCAAGTCTGGCCAGCGGCATTCTATAGTTTCTTTTTTATGTTCACCGAATGTAAAGTGTTTTTATTTTATTTGCACATAGTAAGCCGTTGCCCCAAACAGAGCTTTGATACATCCCCGGAGTTCAGAGGCATTACCATTGCACCTGCTTTACCGTCAGCTGTTCTAATAGGACTCTTTGAAGCCTGAATCTTCTGCTTGGTGAGCTGAAGCTTCCTATGATAAAGCAACTAGTTGCCATGTGAACGCTGTACCACTGGTTCTCTGAGGTTTTAAATAACAAATATTATACAAAACCACCGAGGTGAAAAATAAAACTATGCTTGATGGGCTTCATTCGAGACAACAAACCAGGCCTCCTCCTAATGAAGTTGATTCCAGAACTGATAGTGAATTAAACAGGCATGGTGCAGGTGTGGCAGAGAGCAGAAACAAACAAAAAAAAAAAAAAACACAAAAGTTTTGGTCCATTCATAATAGCATTGTATATTTCTGCAATTTAACGTTGACCCAATTTCGCAGGCAGAAATTTGTTCTATCACACATTTGCGGACAAAGCCACTGGACAATAAAAGAAAGAAGCCTGAGATCGGTGAGGAAATGTTTTTTTATACACATCAGAACCAATTTAAAGCAATTCTCCAAATCAATATAGATTGACAGAAGTTCTGCTCAGCATTTACTACTGGTATATGGAGATATTGATCATCCTATTGATCTCTCTTGCGCTTGCAGAAGGGCATTGGTTTGGATAAGGATGAGGTATCATCACAGACAGAATGGTTTGTGTAACAAGACAAGAGAAAACACTGGGAAGAAATCATATTCCATGCATCAAACACTTGGCTGCTCGGAGACAGAACATGAAGGCTCTAATTGTTTACCCTCCTGATGACCACGTTCAGTGAGTCAGGGATAGAAATTGTGTGCCCACCCATGAAAGAGGTAATTAAGTGCAGAAAAAATATCAACAAAGTATGGGGGGCTGCTATATATTTTGCACGTGTGATCATCCGGTGCTTATAACACAAGCTATACTCTACAATCTTAACAAGTAAATTCAATAAGGATGATGGACAAATTGATCTTGCTTTTAACTCAAGAGCTTATAGATAGAATACTTCTATGGTAGCTAGTGCTCAAGACTGACTGGTAAACGTATGATAGATGCAAGGTTAGTATTTTTATTTTGTTATGCGACAAATATCACTTAGTGTGACGTTTCGGCTCTACATCCGAGCCTTCCTCAGACTGTGACAACAAGAAAACATAAACAGACATAGTATTAGTTTACAGGGAATACATGGGGCACAGCGACATTACAGAACATAAAACAATAAACGGACAACACTTTTTCATAATGGCTGTTCTAATACATCATGGTAACTATCTAGACCACCAGACAAAATGGAAAATAGTGAGTAAAAGTTAGGGTAAGTATATGCTTAGTATGTAGTTAGTCCTATATCCAGAGGGCCACTTATAATAGATTCCCAGTAGTCTCATCAGTATAATAGAGACTGAGTCACAGTAAGATAGGTGCAATATAACATCTATATGGAGGATCCGCTTACCGGTAGTCGCAGAAGGATATAGTGAATAGGGCCCAATCTCGGGCTGAAGGACGGGCGTCTGTGGAGATAACAGCATCCGCTGTATAATGGTAAAATGCGCCTGTCCAAGTATGTGGCGTTGGGGCTTATAAAGCCCGCGCTAGCGTTAGTACTTTAGGGGAGGAGCGGTGGGCTGGAGCGCACGCTGGAGCGCACGCTGTAACATGCGTGCGTTCCATAGAGCTGATGGAGACGGAAGAGGAAGTGCACAGTGTCACGTGTGCGCTTCATCTACCGGAAGGCAGAGGAGGCGTAATGGAACGCAAATGCGTTCCAACATACATCTTGTACCCCGACACTACCTGGACCAGGCAAAAGGATACTATGGGCCAACGGGGAGCGGAGGCTTTGTTGCTAATCGGCCTGAGGGGAAAAGGAGATAGAACATGATGAGTTATAATATCTATATATGCATTGATTGGATCTATTATAAACGGTCATACATATAGTGTAAATATAAATATAAAACCGACTCAGGTGATTATATACATTATCCTAAAATCTCACGTCTCTATATGTGCGATAATAAATTAATTACTGGATTGATTAACTCATAACAGTTGATACAAATCATAGTCCATACTGATCATAAAGCTGACTCGGGTGATCATATATATTGTCCTGAATTCTCACGTCTCTATATACAGGATAAGAAAATGATTGCTGGATTGGTTGGTTTATAACAGTTGATATAGATCATAGTCCCGGTTTAGACCTCTGGGTTCTAGGGTGTCTAATTTGTGTATCCATTGGGCCTCTTTAAGTTTTAGTTGTCTGATTCTATTGCCTCCTCGTCTCGCCTGGGGGATTCTCTCTATGACTTGAAACTTCAGTTGTGAAATTGTATGTTTGGCTTGGTGAAAATGAAAGGGGACCGGTAAGAGTAAGTTTTGTTTGCGTATGTTGGATTTGTGCTGACAGACTCTGTTGCGTATAGTTTGGGAGGTTTCTCCCACGTATACCAGGCCACAAGGGCATTTGAGAAGATATATGACAAAATCCGTGTCACAATTGAAAAACTCTCGGATGGACCATCCGAGAGTTTTTCAATTGTGACACGGATTTTGTCATACCGGTCCCCTTACCGGTCCCCTTTCATTTTCACCAAGCCAAACATACAATTTCACAACTGAAGTTTCAAGTCATAGAGAGAATCCCCCAGGCGAGACGAGGAGGCAATAGAATCAGACAACTAAAACTTAAAGAGGCCCAATGGATACACAAATTAGACACCCTAGAACCCAGAGGTCTAAACCGGGACTATGATCTATATCAACTGTTATAAACCAACCAATCCAGCAATCATTTTCTTATCCTGTATATAGAGACGTGAGAATTCAGGACAATATATATGATCACCCGAGTCAGCTTTATGATCAGTATGGACTATGATTTGTATCAACTGTTATGAGTTAATCAATCCAGTAATTAATTTATTATCGCACATATAGAGACGTGAGATTTTAGGATAATGTATATAATCACCTGAGTCGGTTTTATATTTATATTTACACTATATGTATGACCGTTTATAATAGATCCAATCAATGCATATATAGATATTATAACTCATCATGTTCTATCTCCTTTTCCCCTCAGGCCGATTAGCAACAAAGCCTCCGCTCCCCGTTGGCCCATAGTATCCTTTTGCCTGGTCCAGGTAGTGTCGGGGTACAAGATGTATGTTGGAACGCATTTGCGTTCCATTACGCCTCCTCTGCCTTCCGGTAGATGAAGCGCACACGTGACACTGTGCACTTCCTCTTCCGTCTCCATCAGCTCTATGGAACGCACGCATGTTACAGCGTGCGCTCCAGCGTGCGCTCCAGCCCACCGCTCCTCCCCTAAAGTACTAACGCTAGCGCGGGCTTTATAAGCCCCAACGCCACATACTTGGACAGGCGCATTTTACCATTATACAGCGGATGCTGTTATCTCCACAGACGCCCGTCCTTCAGCCCGAGATTGGGCCCTATTCACTATATCCTTCTGCGACTACCGGTAAGCGGATCCTCCATATAGATGTTATATTGCACCTATCTTACTGTGACTCAGTCTCTATTATACTGATGAGACTACTGGGAATCTATTATAAGTGGCCCTCTGGATATAGGACTAACTACATACTAAGCATATACTTACCCTAACTTTTACTCACTATTTTCCATTTTGTCTGGTGGTCTAGATAGTTACCATGATGTATTAGAACAGCCATTATGAAAAAGTGTTGTCCGTTTATTGTTTTATGTTCTGTAATGTCGCTGTGCCCCATGTATTCCCTGTAAACTAATACTATGTCTGTTTATGTTTTCTTGTTGTCACAGTCTGAGGAAGGCTCGGATGTAGAGCCGAAACGTCACACTAAGTGATATTTGTCGCATAACAAAATAAAAATACTAACCTTGCATCTATTATTGCAAATCCGGAGTTTTTTCTATACATGATATTGGGGTGGGAACCCTACTCCGAGACAACCAAGTAGTGTTCGTCAAGTCGACTAATTGTCTGGTAAACGTATGAAGCTTATAAGATAGAACCAAGCACTAAAGAGTTCGACAAAGGATTCGTCTCAAGTATACAACACCTTATTTGAATATCAATACAAAGGAGAAGGTTACACCATTTATAGAGGGCACACAAGGTGTATAACAAGAAATCTGACATCTACTTGGCTTCTACAATTCCTAAGTGTATCAGTTAGCACAGCATAATACCGTTACAACAGGTAGACTGAAATAGGAAATTCCAACACTGGGGTTCTTTGGGCTTTCTTGAAAATCTTGCTTTGTCCTGACCTTTGATCCAGACCAGATGTGTTCCTGTGGGGACCTGACATCCAGTGGGGACCTGAGCAGAAGGGCCCGCAGTCGGTCTGAGTGCAGTGGAGACGGCAGCACGATGTGGGGAGGGGGGGGGGGGAGAACTGAGCAGACTATCCTACCTCCACAGGTCAGCACACAGCAAGATGCAAGATTTTCAAGAATTCCCTGAGAACCAATTTAACGGTTCACTGTGAGATGCACATCCCATAGACAAGAATGGTGCGGTTTCAGGAAAAAATAGAAACGCAGACCTTTTTTTTTCTAATCACAAACAACCCCTTTAGGTTGCTTTTTACTGCAATGTGTAAAGTAGGAAATATTTCAGCAATGCAAATATTGTTAAATGAAAATCTATGTTTTGCAAAATTCAAGTTTGACTCCAACTTCAAAAACCCACCTCTCACAGAAAGATGGATCCAGAAAACTGAGGTATGGAGAGATGTTTGGCATGATGCTCACAATGAAAAGCTGAGGGAGGTAATGCTTTCCTAATAATAGTGTTTCTGAAAGGTCAACTAATCAAAAGCAATTTTCTCCTCTGCTGTAAGACATGAGAGGGGGGGAGGAACACTTTGCATTCTCATAGGAACAGAAAATGAAAATGACAGCTCTGCCAGATCCGTCACATGAAAGACACCAATGGGGCTCAGTGGACCCCACTGCCACAATGGTGTTCATCACTTAACCTGCAAAGATTGCACTACATGTTGCACTATTTTTTTCACCAATTTGATTGGATCTGTGATGGATGCTCCTAAAAGAGCCATACATGAATTTGTAGTTTTTGGATTATGTATTTAAAAAAAAAAATTTAAAAGAAGCATTTTAGGAAAGGGTAAGAATGGGTTAAAAAAATAAAAGAAGCAACAGTCACCTGAACAATCCCCTGTGGTCTCCTCTTCCTGATTCTTTTTCCACACATAGGAAATGGCAAAAAATGTCTGCTCAGCAAATAACTGGCTGGGGCGGGACACTGCCATAGCCAGCGATTGGAGCAGGTGTTTACGGCCATTTCCTGTGTGTTGGGAAACGACTAAGAAGAGGATACTAGTGAGGAATGGCCTTGGTGGGGGACTAATGGGGTAACTGGTACTTCTTTTATTTCTTAAAACCATTCTGCCGTCTTCTTAAAAGTGTTATCCCAAAGGACAACCTCTTTAGACTTTACTTTTTACTAGTCGCAGCCATTCTGCAGCTCCTTGGGAACTGGCAGATATCTAAGAAAGTTCAATGGATTTATCTGTAGACCTCAACATCTGTAGACCCCTGCCAATAAGCTGTATGAAGGGAAAGCGTGTGCAGGTGCCATCTCCCATGTCTCTTCCTGCTAGCCGCTGCTATATCTATGGCAAAGCAGCAGCGAGCAGGAAAAGAGACTGGAGATGGCACACTGCACGCACCTTCCCTTCATACAGATGATCAGTGAGGATGCAGGGTGACCTGAGGATAGGTCAGCAATATTAAAAGCCTGAAGAACCCCTTTAAATGGGTTCTTGGGGATTTTTATACTGATGGCCTATCCTTAGGTCAACAATATGAGATAGTTCGGGGTCTGACTCATGGCACCCCCACTGATCAGCTGTATGAAGAGTATGCAGCATTCAATGAGTACTTAGGCCTTTTCTTAGGCCATATGACATCACATTCATTGGTTACGTGGCCTACGTGCAGCTCAATCCCATTCAAGTGAATAGGGTTGAGCTGCATTAACAAGCAAGACCACCCTCCAATGGACGGTTCTGTGCTTGGTAAGCTGCAAGGAGGCCACGACGCACGCCAGAGCTCTGATGGGTACCATGGCCTTCTTAAACAGCTGAACAGCATTCAGACCTCCAATGCTCTCTTACTGATAATCTATCATTAAGATAAGCCATCAATATGAAAATCCTAGAGAACCACTTTAACTACCTCTTGGCCAACCACTGCAGCCATGTAATGCCTTGTATTGGACTTCAAGTGTCTGCAGAAAGATAACAGACCCTGATTTGTAGCTTTTTCTACTGACAAAGGAACAGATATAGATGTTCCAAATACAGCTCTCACCAATTCAGTAATTGTGTCTCCTGATTACAAGCGGTACCTCGCTTAAGAATGCACGTTGGCATCGCTGTACTTCTGCGCAGCAGACAGAACATTTCTGAGCATAAAGCTCTTCTCTGAACCAAAGCCGGATTGTTCCGACCTTGTACTTTTAACCCTTTGCTCCAAAGAACTGGGTGAGCTTTTTTGAAAGACATGTTTTCTTTCATGGTCACAGTAAGCAGAAACCCGGGGAGTCATGGCAACCCTGTTCCGCTCGCTGTCTGGAAACAGTAGAACAAAAAAATCACATTCCATCCATATTACGGTTATCGTGAAGAGCTTTTCAACAGGTTGGGCCAGAGAAGTCTCCTAATAACAGAATGAGTATGAGCCGGATGTCCCTGGGCAGATACTGATTCAATGTAAGCTAATTGCAATCCAAGAATGTTAATGAGGCTGCCAGCAAGATGTAAATGTCTTATAAATTATTTAGTTTTTTGCATCCATCTGATGCGTATACTTAAAACTTTCTGGAATTTAATTCTGTCTTCTAGCAAAGAATATAAAAAAAAAAATTACGAAGACAAGTAAACAACGGCATGAGATAACAGCAGGAATCAACCTCTAGATCAATGTGTGACTTTCAATTACGGAACAAACATAGTAATTGCTGCTCAAGTCAGGGATTACCCAAGTCGCTGCAATTTGTGTCTGTAGAACTATAAATTAAGCCTTGGAACTTTGCTAAAGTCATTTGCATTGTGTCGAGAGCTGGAGCCACTGAGCTGTGATTTCTTAAAGGAATTGTCCCACAAAAAATATTCTACATTTTTTCAAACCAGTACCTGAATCTGAATACTTTCATACTAGAATGTAATAAATAATTTAGAAAAGCCACCAAGTTACTTAGTAAAATGTATCCATATAGCGCCACCTGCTGTTTGTCGTTTACCTTATTTCTCTGTCCACCTCAGTAACATTGTTGAAGTGGATGCACATGCTCAATTCCATCCTTCAACTGCCACCAGCTGTATCTGCTGTTAGAAATCGTGGCACTTACAGAGAGAGAGAGAGCCACAGCAGAAAGAGGAGAAAGGACATGCCCCCTGAGAAAGCACATGCCCCCTGAGAAAGGATAAGGCCCCTCATCTGACAGCTTGAAATAAATCTCACAGAGGAATTGGAGCACTGAATGTAGAGATCGCTGGTTCCATGTGAGCTACAGGGCTGGTTTATTAGAAAAAGATTGTCATGTATTACATGATATCCAACTTTAATTTTTACACTAATCATGGGATAACTACTTTAGGTTGTAGAAAGAGAAGCAAATAAAGAAACAATCTTTAAGGACAAGAGATATTTTAGACTGTAGATGTCTGTACAACCTGTTCTGATTGTCGTTCAGGAGGTCTAAAGCTGGCCATACACATTGGCTGTACTGTATGTCAACTGAACCCACCAATTTTGCAGTGATTGGCCAACCATCTACTGTATATGGGGCCCGATCCTTTTGTTCTTGAGGAGATAAGCCACCTGCCATAGGTGCCTGGCTGTGGATTTCTCACCTGTCCTATTCACAGAGCATGCATGCTTTGTATGCAGGGATCAGAAGAGATGGCTGTTGAATAAATAAATGGATCTCATGGGTTCCACCATCATGGGTGATAGACACAATGGACAGGAAGGGGACCTCACTGACTTCTATGGGAGAGTTTTCTAGACATGCTCTGCGACCTGTGCAGAGGTCAGGAGGGAGTAGATAAATGATGACCACCACTGGTTGTGAATGGTTGGTTGTGTTACATTATAATGTATGTGATGATAATAAGAGGACTAATGAAAAGTGAAAAATTATCAGTACCCAAGAAATATCACATATTAGCTTAAACATAGATATTGACAAGCAAAATACCATCAGTAAAAATTCTTTAAAAATGTGTTTAACACAAAAACTTGATTTAAACAATACAACAGGTCATGACATATTCTCTCTATTGTGTTGTGGCAGCCATTTTTGAAAAAAAGTAAGAAAAGGAAGTGCAGCCACAGTGACTGTCACCTTTGAATTAGCTTCTTAGACATGGATAATAATCTGTCACACTGATCAACAGCAGAGTGACAATTCTACTATCAGTTTTCTAAAAGCCAATTCAAAGTTGACACCAAATACATCTGCACTTCCTATTCTCTTTTGCAAAAAAAGTCCACTGCAATGAGAACAAAAGTATATATTAGGGATGAGCGAACTTTTGAAAAGTTCTGTTTGGTTCGGTTCGGCGAACTTTCGTGACGTTCGGATTCGTACGAACCGAACCTAAAACGAACCTTACTATAACGGCTGAACAATTGCAGCTACAATAGTGGGAGTCTGATAGGGTATAGTTTCATTTAGTTGCAGTTGCTATTACAATGAAAAAAGTTGAAAAAATCAAAGTGCAAAAATAGTCGTCGACAGCCAGGTCGACAACATTTGACAGCATTGAAGATGTCCGCTGGAGCAGTCCATGTCATGCCAGAGCACCAAAAACACACGGTAGATCGTGGCACCAGCCCAAGAATAGGCTGCATTGAAGTCGATGCGGTCTCAGTGACATCACAGGTCAGAAGACAGACAGGCGTACTCCAGCACTTGTATAGCACCCAGTCCAGTATAGTTGAGAAGAGACAATTGACGGAGAAGCAGGAGGCGGCAGAACTTGTATAGCACCAAGTCCAGTATAGTTGAGAAGAGGCAATTGATGGAGGAGGAGGAGGCGGCAGCACTTGTATAGCACCAAGTACAGTATAGTTGAGAAGAGACAATTGACGGAGAAGCAGGAGGCGGCAGCACTTGTATAGCACCAAGGCCAGTATAGTTGAGAAGAGACAATTTACGGAGAAGCAGGAGGCGGCAGCACTTGTATAGCACCAAGTCCAGTATAGTTGAGAATAGACAATTGACGGAGGAGGAGGAGGCGGCAGCACTTGTATAGCACCCAGGCCAGTATAGTTGAGAAGAGACAATTGACGGAGAAGCAGGAGGCGGCAGCACTTGTATAGCACCAAGTCCAGTATAGTTGAGAAGAGACAATTGACGGAGGAGTAGGGGGCAGCACTTTATAGCACGCAGGCCAGTATAGTTGAGAAGAGACAATTGACGGAGGAGTAGGGGGCAGCACTTTATAGCACCCAGGCCAGTATAGTTGAGAAGAGACAATTGACGGAGGAGTAGGGGGCAGCACTTTATAGCACCCAGGCCAGTATAGTTGAGAAGAGAAAAGTTGAGGAGGCAGCTTCAGCAGCTCTTGATTGCACCCAGTATGTTTCCAAATAGACAATTGACGGTGGGGGCATTAGTAGTAGCAGTATTCTTTTGGACCCCGAAGGGCCTAGTACAGAGAACTAAAGTTGGAAGCTAAGAATATCCACGCTTGTAAAAATCAGTTTTTATACATGACAAAATGTTGATGTAGAGTTCAGCACAGGACAGTCAACGTTAAAAAAGAACCCTGTAACATTACAGCTAGTCTAGTAGGATACGGATACGGTTAAACAGACAGCTAACCTCATCCACAGAATTCATGAGGTGAATAAAGGACATTTAAAAAGGCACAGATTCAAGAAGGCTTTACGCCAGTTTCATTATCCAAAAATACGTGTCCAATTTTCATGAAATGGACACCTCACTGGCACTCGCTTTACAAATTGACGCAATTACTCTGGTGTCAAACCTGTTGAATCTGGGCCTATGGCTGTTGCCGAGACATATATATATATATCTTTTTTACACCAGTTTGATGTCCTAACCGAGTGCAGCGCCCACCCCAATGGATGTATGCTTTTGTGTTTTTTTAGTGCTGTCACCAGCTGGCTTAAAGGATAAGTCCGGGCAGTTAATAAGTTTCTGGTTCAAGTAAGGGCACAGAAAGTTATTAATTGCCTGGACTTATCTTTTAAAGTGGGTAGGGTAAAAACCCCTGATGGGGTATGGGAGTGACCTTCCCGCCCTCTCTTTGGTCACTCCCAAAAAACCTCACCCTATGGGTACCTTCACATGGGGCTGCGGGTCTGCTGAGTAAAATCCACAGGGCATTTTTATACCGTTCACCAAACGGCGTTCAGTACTATGGTGCCGTCCGGACATACGCAGTTCTGCGCTGAACTGGGTATTTGCGTCCAGCCCCATAGTACTGAAGGTGGCATAAAAACAGCCAACGATGCGCTGTGGATTTTAGGCAGCAGAGAACCCCAAAAAAGCATCCCATTGTAAAGGCACCCGTAAATAAGGCAAGTTAACCTGCCTTTCAGCAACTGTTTGTTGCTGTAACTAACTGTGGAGGTTTTTTATATCACAGTTGAAGGACAGCAGCCTCCGTGATATATACCCCATAGACAGCCTTATTCCACGCGTGACTGCATGAGAGGCGTGAAATCATTCGCACAGAGAAGAACCCCATTGGGATTTGCGGTGCGAGATTTTACTACTCTCATGATATCAACAAAATACCTCAAGAACAGTTAGTACCCGCTCACAAAACAGTGAGTAGTGTTCCTTGGCACGGGTGCCAGGGATAGAACCCCACGGCTATAGTTCACAAAAGGTGAAATCCCCACTTTGTGAAGCATAGTCGTGGGATTATTTTAGGGATGGTACTGTTCTTGGGGTATGGGTTGGACGGTGCACCGGTGTGAGGCATTAAGCTGGTGTGGAGATGTTAAATGGCCAACACACCATGGGCATTAAAATTGGAGATGGGGTTCTGTTTATTTAAATGTATCCGAATTAAGTAGGGAATTTTTAAAGTGATTTTTTTTTAATTTGGGGTCGAAGGGGGGAACATTACTTAATAAGTTAAATTACGGATTTTTACGTTGGGCACATATTTGGGATATTAAGGTCAGTTTCTTGGACACACGGATTGCCATGCAAGACGGGTGACTGATGACTTAGTCATTCACATCAGGCAGGGGGTGGTATAATCCGATGTAATCCAGGCACGATTCATCTTTATAAAAGTCAGCATCTCAACACTGTGGCAAGAGAGCCTCGTTCTTTGCGGTGTTACGATGTTACCCGCCACACTGAACACCCTCTCTGACGCGACACTACTGGCTGGGCAGGACAGCAGAGCCAAAGAAAACTCTGCCAGTTGAGGCCAAATGTCCAGTTTCTCTACCCAGTACTGCACGGGGTCGGTGACACTTTGGGGCAGGGTACAATCCAGGTAGGCAGTGACCTGGTGGGTGAGCTCATGCTGGTCCACGCCATGAGTCCGGTGTTGTGTCCCCTCTTCAGCAGCTGGCTACATGAAATCGCTCATCAGCGATTGGAGGCTGTAGCGACTTCTCACGCCTCCACTAGTGGTGGTGGTAGTGGAGCGTGCTGGTTCCCCCCGAGCGGATGTTGTCTGGGAACCTGGCTGGTCTCGCTGGTAAGTAGAGACCAGCTGTCTGGTGAGTAGGTCCCGGTAGTACCCCAGTTTTGCCTCCCTCTCTGATGGCGGAAAAAATTCAGCCATTTTGCGGCGGAAGCAAGGGTCCACCAGGGTGGCCAGCCAGTATTGGTCCCTCTAGCGGATGTCCACAATCCGGCTGTCACTCCTCAGACACTCCCGCAGGCACCTTGCCATCTGCACCAAGGACAATGAGCGCCTCTCCTCTCCACTGTCCTCGGTATAGTTCCAGGGTCTGCTGGGGTCTTCCTCCGCTTCCTCTACCACCTCATCCTCCATCTCCTCCTGTGATTGAGAGGCAGAGAAGCCAGGGGGCGGTGTGTGGAATGGCTGGGCGTAGACATCTTCCTCCTCCTCCATCTGCACTTCATCCATCTCTGGGCTCAAGGCGATGTTCAGCCTTGGAGTCGTGGCCTGGGAATCCTCGCTGATGATGCTTTTCAGCGCACTTTCCAGAACATGGACGAGTGGAATGATGTCGTTGATCCCATAGTCCTGCCTGCTCACAAACAAAGTCGCGTCCTCAAAAGGGATCAACAATTGGCAGACTTCACGCATCATCTGCCAGTGTGTGACTTGGGAAGCTGCCTGATTGGCCCATGAGGTAGTCTGTAATGGCTGACCTTTGCTCGTACAGGCGGTCCAGCATATGGAGGGCGGAATTCCAGCGTGTTGGTACGTCGCAGATTAGCCGATGTTGGGGCAGACTGTGCTGTCTCTGGATCCTGAGCAGGGTGTTCCTTGCAGTGTAGGAGTGGCTGAAGTGTTTGCACACTCTGCGTGACATCCTCAGAAGGTCTTGTAGTGCAGGAAATGATCTAAGAAACCTGTGCACTATGAGGTTTATCACATGTGCCATACAAGGTGTATGACTCAGCCCTCCCTGCTGCACTGCAGAGACAATGTTCCTCCCGTTGTCTGCTACCACACTTCCCACCGTTAGTTGACGTGGGGTCAGCCATTGATCTACCTCCTCCCTGATGGTCCGGAGGAGCTCCTGCCCACTGTGTCTCCTTTCACCCAGGCTCACCAAATGGAGGATAGCCTGAGAGCGCCGGGCCTGACATCGGTGGTAAGACACCGGGGCAGGTTGGACTGCAGTAGAAGCGGCGGATGTTTGCAAGGTGGTGGAGGCAGAACTTCTGCTTCCCGATGCTGGCCCCCTAAAGCACCGTGGAGGTGACAGTGGCAAGAATGGGCCAACTTCCTGATGGTCTTCTGGGAGGATGTTGACCCAATGGGCAGTAACAGACATGTACTGCCCTTGGCCATAATTTGAGGACCAGACATCAGCACTCAGGTGCACGGTCTTGGACACCGAGAGTCCCAATGAGTCGCCCACCTTTTTCTGCATATAACTGTGCAGTGATGGGACAGCTTTTCCAGAGATGTAGTGGCGGCTGGGGACTCGCCATCTGGGGTGCGCACACGCCATGAAATCCCTGAAAGGCTGGGAGTCCACGAGGTTGAAGGGCAGGGACTGAAGCACCAGCAGCTTAACCAGGTGTCCAGTCAGTTTCTGGGCCATGGGATGGCTGCTGGAATACACCTGACGTCTGCCCATGGACTCAGTCACAGATTGCTGCCTCATTAGCGGTGTAGATGGCAGTGACACTGTGCTTGTGCTGGCAACCTGAGGCTGACGAGCCCTGAGTTCCACTGAGAGGATGCTGCATGATGGGATCTGCAGTGTATGGTGCATCCTGACAGGAGGTGGTATTGCGGTCACGGTTCTTCCAGGCCTGTTGGTGTTGCCTTTCCATGTGCTTTCGCATGGATGTTGTCCTGAGATTATCACCCCTGCCACGACTGACCCTCTCATTGCACAGCAGGCACAAAGCGATGTGCTTATCTTTCCCCAGGCGGAAGAACTGCCAGACGACTGAGGACCATGGTTTTTTTGACAGCCACGGGGGGTCTTGCTGCCTGTTGACTGCCACTGCTGCCTGAGGGTGCCCTCTCAGGACCAAGGCTTTGAGAGGGTGATCTCTGCCTGGTAGCTTGGCTTCTACCCCTCCCTCTTGTGCCTCGGTTCCTTGCAACAGTGGGATGTTGCTGCGTCGGTGGCACCTCTATTTCCTCCCCTGATGATGAGGATGAAGCTGCTTGAGGGCGCCATGTCCGATCAGCGACATCGTCGTCAAACTCGGCACCACTGCTACTTTCCTCCGGTGGCTGGGACAGAATATCAGGTGTGGCACTGGATGCCCCTCCCTGGCTCTGTTGACTGCTTACAGCCAACACCTCCTCTGGAGTCTCACTACGTTCCACCTGCTGACTTTGGTGGACTACTTCCTCCTCATCATCACTAAAAAGTGGTAGAGACTCCAAGGGCAGATCAAGGTTTGACAACAGTTCCCTGGCAGAAGGTGCCCCAAAGGTGAGTGGCATTCGAATAACAGGGGACGGGGCAGAGGACGGGGCAGAGGACTCTTGCTGACCGTCCCATGTAAGGGTGGTGTAGGATGATCCAGCGGATGCTTGACTCCTCGTTTGGGAGCTTTGGGCGGTGGGACTGGAGGATTGGGTAAGCTAATCTAGAACCGCTGGCTGTGTGGTTCTTACTTGACCAGTGGCCGTCAGGGGTAGCTGCACCCTGCTGCCATGCCTGTTACCCCAGCTGCCACTTCTCCTACCCTCACCGCCTGCTGTTGCACTTCTTGCCTGGGAAGTGCTGGAAGTAGGACGCTTGGACATATTTTTATTGTGTGGGGGAAAATTAAATGATGTATTTTTTTATACTTTTTTAAACTTTATTTATTTTTTTATAACTTTTTTAACTTTTTTTTTAACTTTGTTTATAACTTTTTTTTTTTAGTTTTTTTTTTAAACTTTTTTTGTTGAGGCTAAACGGGGTTGACGGCACCCAGCTGAGCAGCAACGTGTAGCGTGTACGGTCACGGAACAGGAATGCTACCTGTCCTGACTCTTTTCTCTCACTATTTTTTTTCCTCACCCTATCTCTCCCTAGATGTCACAATTTTTTTTATTTATATGACTTCCTCTCCCTATCTCTACCTATCTCTTGCTTTCTCAGCCTCTTTCCCTATCTATCACCTTAACTTCTATATCTAGCTTTCTCTTCCTCTCTCCTGCTTCTCTCACTAACCCTTTCTATTTCTTCTCTATCTCTCCCTGTATCTATCTACTTGTTTGATTTTCTATCTATCTATATCTTTTCTCTATCTAATCTGCTGCTCCTATCCCTCTGAAGTCTTGAGACGCACTGACAAGATGTCGGCGCGCTCAGGCACTTCAGGGGCTGTGGGGTGACGTCACACATTTTATTTTCACAGAAAAACCAGGATACAAGGGATTATAGGAGTAATAATCCTTGTATCCTGGTCTATTCTGTGAAAAAGTAAAGTTTTGCGTTAAAGTTTTTTTTTTTTTTTCCAGATTCGTTACGAACTTTTGCAAAGTTCGTAACGAATCTGGTTCGTTACGGTTCGGTTCGCTCATCCCTAGTATATATGTACATTTACAAGTAAGCATATCATTGTGACTCAAATGCAATGCTCTGACTTATGATTTATAATTTTTTGGCAAATTTTCTGTTTTTGGATAGAAATCCCCCTTACAGCAATTTTAACTTTTCTAGCCAGCCAGCTTGAGAAAACACATTACGTAATGCTTTTATTTTTTACATTTTTATTAAAGGGATTATTCCACAAATTAAAATAAAAATATATCTTAAGCAATGCAAAAATGTTTGGACCAGTGTTGTTTTATATTCATCCTCTTTTTAGTGTCTTTACTCACTCTTAGGCAGCTCTGGTCTCTTTTCCTGTGGATGGGCTGCAGCTCATCACATGTGACCATTAAGCGCCTGCACCTCCCATGAGTGCCTTGCAGTCAGTTTTTGTTAACCCTCTCTGCCCTTGAATAGAAAACAGTCCCTTGCTAAGAGCCCCAGAGATTCCATTAATAAATAGCACTATGATTTGCAACGCATTTCCCTCCATTGTCTTGAGAAAAATATAGCTAAGATGGGGTCAGCAACCTCTGGCACTCCAGCTGTTGTGAAACTACAACTCCCAGCATGCCTCCATTTATTTTGTATGGTAAATTCTGAGAACATCCAAGTAAGTGTGCATACTGGGACTTGTAGTTTCACCACAGCTGTAAGTGGCGAAGGTTGCTGATCTCTGAGCTAAGAGATGAGCGAATCTTCCAAGATTTGGTTCATTTCGAATTCACCAACTTTTTCAAGAAGTTTGGTTAGGGTCCAAATCTATATGTTCCAAACCAAAGTTGCTCCAATTGCCTCGGAAACTGGTAATATAACCCCCTCTAGTTCTCTTAACCACAGATTATTTTCTGAAAAGCTCCTATCTCGTTTTGCTAATTTTAGGAATTTTTTCATTTTCCCTGCCCCGCCCCCTCAGTCTGATATAGCATCAGGTGTAACTGAATCTACTTTTAACAGCCATTGCTTGGCCGCTGTTGAGTGCAATTACCTTCTGCCTGGTGGTGACAGAACACTGCTTATGCACCGGACGCTGTTTTACAAGATACGTCCGAATCGAACCAGAAAAGACTCGGGGTTGATTCGGTGCCTAAAAAAATTGTAGATTCGGAACAATTCTCCAAATATGCAAATCGATTAGTTCACCTCTATATACAGTGATCCCTCAGGATACAATATTTTCAAAATACAATGGTCTTTTCTGACCCATCGTAAGTTGAAACCAGACTCAGATCCAACCATCAAGGCCACTTCTCTGGTAAAATATCTGTATTAGTTGCTAGTTAGCAGTTATTCCTGACTGTTATATGTAAGGACTTGTTTTATCTGTCTTAGTTATCTGCTTATGTTTCTTTGATCTTCATTTTCTCTTATATTGGATGACATTTTTGGGTTTTGGAACCAATTACTAAACTTAGAATCGTTTCAACATGCAATGGTTGTCCTGGAACCAATTAATATTGTAACTTGAGGGACCCCTGTACTTGTATGAATTGAAAAAACAACAATATTTTTCCTGCATGCATATTGCAATAATACTTCATTTGAAATGCCCTCTTCGTTGCTTAGTAATAGTTTTCATGGGATAACTCCTTTCAGAGTTTTTGATAAAAAAAAGACTTTTCAGTTACGAAACCCGTTAATATAATGTGGCCTCCTTTTTACACATATATGACTTTTTCCTCAAAAGCATCCATAACATCCTCATATTTGCTTTCCAAACAGCAGGAAACACAAATCTGACTGTGGAAGAAAACACCATGACAGTTTCATGCACAAACAGTTCAGGACATATGCATGAAATCTTTGCCCATCATACCCCATGCTTAAGCCTGCTAAAGGTAAGTGCACTGTATTCAGAGTGACTTAAGCTAGAATTCCAGTCGAGATTTAAAAAAACGACTCCATGGTTGCTGCTTATCTGCTATTTTCTTCAGCATTGGCTGCTTGACTGATTTTTAGTTCTGCTCCATTAGGTTAGTGTATGATCTGTGGCTTAAACCAGCGCAACTTAAGTGTTTTCTTATGGGGCAACATTGCTAGAATTCTGACTTGGTTGAAATCCTGGTGATCAGCGTAAGTTCATTTTCCTTTATGGGAAACAGTTCATAACCTGAAATGTTACTGAGATCGTCTGGGTGCAGCTCTACCTGAAGTGTCTGTCTTACTGAGTGTCTGAAATCATTCTGGCATCATTATCAAAAATGTCATTCTGTGCGGCCCCCAAACCATCTACAGTACGCAAAGAAAAGCATGTTCGTACGGCTACTCACATGTAGTTTCCATGTCAAAGAGAATAGCAGTAGTAGTAGACAGCTAAGGGGCAGGGGCATGCAAGTACTAATGGTGAACTGTGCATCCATCTCTGGGATCCCTATAGATCAGGAGAATGGGGTCCATTGACCACTCCAGAAAGGAGTCGAAGTGGACGTCTATGTATGCAGCTTTCTCCATTGTAGTTTATAGTAGTTGTAAGGCTATTTCACACTTGCCTTGTTGTTTTCCGGTATTGAGATCCGGCAGAGGATCTCAATACCGGAAAAAAAAAATATTTTTGTTTAGTCCTCATGGATTCTGAATGGAAAAAGATCTTCCGTTACATCAGCATTCCATTTTGTGACCGGACACAAAACTGATGCAAGCTGCGGTTTTGTGTCCAGTCATAAAAAATGGATCTGACATTGAAAACAACGTAAATAAAGGAGCCTAAAACACCAGAAGACCCACTGAAAAAAAAATAGCCCAAAACGCAAACATAAAAAAATGCCCAGAAGGTGAACACAGCCTTATTAGGCTAGAGCTACACGTCAACATATGTCAGGTGGTATGAAGATTTTGATGTTGCATTGCATGGAGTCTTGAAGTGATATGACCTAAAACACTGTTGGATACAACCATACAGACAGCAAGTTGTAGGCAAACTGAAAATGTTTTGGCAACTTGAGGTTGTGGTTGCATGATATACCTTGACCTGTAGCCCCAGCCTTATTGCAGCCCTTGGAGTGGTTCAATATGACAATGTTGCCCTCAGTGCACGTTGAGTAATTCAATATAGTTTTGTTTTTCCGTGTATTTTTTAGTCTTGTGGAGACAATATATACATTCTATATTCATGAGATGCATTATGCCGACAGTCTGTGATAATACTCCAAAGGAAAGATACTCTTTAAAGTGCAGCTATAAAATAGGCATGTAATGAATGATGGGAGCTGTACTTTGCTGCCTCAGTCACCCGGTCACTGCCTTGTAATGTGATGCAAGGTGTAACTGAAGATGACACATGAAAAATCAGAAAAGCCAGGAAACGGGTAAAATAGAATTCACAGAAGCTTCTAGAAATGTCAAATTATTGGGTCACCAAAGTAAAGATGCTCATATTTTCTAACATCAAAACGTCTAACAGCAAAAAAATGTTTCCATCCTGAGTGGCTCAGAACATTGCGGGTGAGGAGGAGATAATGGTAATAATAGCAGTGAGCTTGGAGCTTCAAGCAAATGTGTCACCCAAATATTTTTCTGCCAGTGCGAAAAACTGCAGGACTTTATATAAATTATATATCTGATATGGAAAATTAAAAATAGCACCACCAAAAATTCTTTTAAACTTTGATTTAAACAATAGGTCATTTTCTAATGGCACATTCCTTTTAATGTAAGCCGCTCTCAGTGTGTCGCTATGAGCAACAGGACCACATCACGGATGGTGGAGACCCCTGGGTAAAAACACTGGGATAGGGAGACTTATGGCGATTATTACACCCAGGGCTGCCAGCAGGTATTGCAGGGCCCCATACAGACAATGCATATGAGCTCTCTTCTCTGCGTTTCTCACAATCATAGCCATAACTTTTTTATATTAGGCCATTTTGCCATACACATAAGTAAGGTTTTAATTTCTATTAAATTTTATTATGTGTTAAATGAAAAAAAAAAAAAAAAAGGGTAATTTTCCTTAACCAATCACTATAAATAATTGGGGTTAGTTATCAAACTCATGTAGAGTAGAACTGGCTTAGTTACAGGGATACCAAATACGGCTTTCTGTTATTTAACAGTATGTTACAAAAAACATTTTTTGCAATTGTTTTTGCGCATTTTTTTAACATAAAAGCTGGAAATTCATTTTTTTCTGTTCATTACTTTTATATATATATATATATATATATTATATATATATATATATATATATATAAAAAAATCATTATTTGTTTAAAAACATTGCACAGGTCTTTTCCACGGCACCCCAAACCTAAGATACGAGATGTGCAGCACCTGAAAACTACGGATACTGGAAGCCTGTGCTAGCATTTCTTCTGCGGTGTTGTTTATCAGTGTCTGAAGAGTGGGAGAAAGAGGGTTGTATTGACAATCCCAACACAATGGGCAGCACTTTGAACACATTTTTATAAGTGGTCAGAACTTGTAAATAACTCATGAAAGAATAAAGTTATGTTAAAACCAAACACACCATTGTTTTTCTTGTGAAATTCTCAATAAGTTTGAGTGTGTCACATGATGTGACCCTCTTCCCATTGAAAAAACTAAACTTGGGATCCAAAATGGCCAACTTCAAAATGGCCGCTATGGTCACCACCCCATCTTGAAAAGTTTTCCGCCCGCCCCAAAAACTAATGTGCACAAACAGGAAGTTAATATCACCAACCATTCCCATTTTATTTAGGTGTATCCATATAAATGGCCCACCCTGTACAGTGAAATGGTAAGTCTTCTGACTATCATACAGAAGGTATCTCTCTAACATAGCAGGTCTATAGTGAAATGGTAAGTCTCGCTGACTACCATACAGAACGTTTGGGGTTTGAATCCCACCACAGGCCTGTGAAATGATTATTTAGTAAAAGTCTATGTCCTGGGAGAGGGCCCCTCCCCTAACCCACATGGAAGGGTCAGACATCATCATTAATACTCACTAAAGTGAATATTAATGAGAATAGATAAGCCGATGCCTTTGAATGCAGCACCGTCAGTATTGTCCTGATAGCAGCCCTGCCCATAAAGTGTTGTGGCTAGATTGGGTGCAGCAAGGTGACACCATGGATGGAGCACCCTTGAGATTAACAGCTGCTTTCTAATGCAGACACGCCAACACCATTTGTAAATTATGGAACTGAGACCTGAAATGTAGGGGGAATAACAGAGAATTCAGATGATGACTGACAGTGGGGGAACTCCTCAGGCTATTACTGATCTAGTCTTCCCACAATTCCATCTCTGATACCGTAGGTTCCTCTTCCATTATTAGCCTATGTAATATCTTGATAGAAACACTGCTCTTACATCAAAGTACAGTTTTGACTTTCTGTAATAGGAAACATATTGACTAAATGATATGCTATACATGTAAAATATATGGAAGACTTAAAGAACATGCGCCATAAATTTCCCCAATACTAATTTGGGCTTTTTAGAGTCTGATTATTCAGAATCCAGAAATCAGTGCTTTTTGGGAGACTTTACATAACATTATACATTTGGATACATCTAGTGTGAGTCAAAGTCAATTGGTTCTTTTGTGTTACATTAATGGCACATGGAGATAAAGGCTTATTCTAGCCGATGAAAGAAGATTTGAAACTGTTGAATTTGAGCATTATCAGTAAAGACTGTTCCATCTTGTAATTGCTTCAGATAACTCTACTTTCACATTGCTTACAGAGTCAGGGAACAAAATAATGTTTTTGTCCTTATCTGTGTGTTAGGTTCTGCAATAATGTCCGGCATTGAATTAGTTAATTTCTACATTTACTGTGGATGTTAGAGGTTAAAATGATGAAGTAGTGGCAATACCAAAGTTCTAGTTTTCAATTATGATGTCCAATTTTTCAAAAAGGTTTTCAGTGGAATTAAGGAATTTACAAAATTTAACAGTACCTCTACCCCTAGAAGTCTCACATGCTTTGGGTCCAAAGTGAGATCACAGGACTATATTTTTGAGTATATGACTTTTGGGGAACAATTTTTGCTATGCCACAGATAGGAATCACAGTAAGGGTACGGCCACATGTAGTGGGCATGCTGCAGATTTTCTGCAGGGGATCTTGTCGAAGTCCACTGGTTAAAAAACTGCCCTTGCATTGCAGCCGTAATCGTAGTGGGTCTTCCGCTGCTTTCAACCTTCATAAACTGACATGCTGCAGATTGAAAACTCACAGTGCAAGTCAAGTTACATTGGAGGGTTTTGTTTTTTTTTGCAGCATGTGAGTGAGATTTCTGAAATCTCATCTGCTTTGCTTGTACTGTAAATGCTGCATATATGCATAGGATACTCCATGCTCATCGGGCATGCTACTACAGTTACAGGCACTTTGCTAAAGAAGGTCCGATAGACCTAAACATTCAATACTAACCTTTGGCCTTTCTAACAATTATATTGATTATTTGTTGCATGGATGATTCTGAAAAAATGCTGTGGAATTTTAATCAGAAAAAAAAATTAAAGACCATATGGCCTTATTGAAATATCTTACTTTTGCAGGGGGAGTGTTTTGATAGCACAGGGAGGAAGGTGATCAATGCAATAACCTGTCAGCAGACAGACTGCATTCTGCTAGAGGGTTATTGAAGTTACAA
>ONZH01008138.1:0-21184 GCA_900303285.1 Rhinella marina
CCCCCCCCAAACCCCGGAGCCCCCCCAGTACAAGAAACGAGTGACGCAGACACCCCACTTATCTCACCTGGCTGCGTGGATGATGTGACTCCACCAGCCGGACCGTGAGGCAGTTGTACTTGACTGGCGACGACTCCACCTTGACCGGCGTTGTCCTCGACTGGCCTGAAGACTGCTCCACCATCTTCAGCACTCCCTGTGCCTCTTTCTCCTCTTGTCAGTTCTGGAGCCTGCAGTACCTCAGCTCCGCCACTAGATGTTGCCAACACTCCAATTACATCTCCTGCAGGGCCAGCTCCATGACGCTGCCCGCTCCTTCTCCCTGAGTCAGAGCCGCCCTCCAGGCCTAGGCGCTCCGGATCCCGCTCCTCCACACCTCTCCCACGCCGGGCAGGCAGCCCCCGTCCTGAGGCCCCCACCGCTCCAGGTCCCGACTCGCTGCTGGATAGGAAGGGAGGTCGGACCCCCTTCCCACTGGGCCCCGCCGACTCACCGGATTCCTCCCGGCACGCGACCGCCGGGCCCCACTATTCCTGCTTGCGATGCGTGCCGGAGGGTCCCTAGAAGGGCTCCTCATGCGGCGCCGGAGGACTAGTCCTCCGCGGCCGGCGACAAGCAGGATCCTGGGCTGTAGGACCTCCAGACCCCGGGAGCAGGCCTTGAACTGTGGCCTGCAACCAATCACTCCCTCGACTCTCCGCTGCTGCCCTGAGCTGGGCAAGAAGGGCCTCCACGGACTCCATTTTTGCCAGGACGACGCACGGACCAGGTAGGCTGTGCTGCTTCTCCCTGTCCTGTACTAACAAAATGGCCCCTTTTCCCGCTTCTCCCCACCCTTAAAAAACCTAAACTCCACCCCTAACCGACTTTCCTACCCCACCTCTAAATTAACCCTTTCCATTCCCCCAGCATCTACACTCCCTCCAGCCCTGGTCATGTCAGGCCTTCCTCTAGGCTTTCAGCCCCGAGGTCCAGCCTGCACTAACCTGCTGCCGAGTTTTCAACTCTTTGTAGAGGTCTGAATGATTGTGAGCCAGGTGTTTAGCCATGTTGGTGGTATTGCCTGTTTTGCAAGGGAGGGATTTATAACACCTTTTGCATACTGGTCTTGACCTTTCTGCTGCCTGCCCATCTTCAGCATCAGCAATGTAAGCAAAATATGCCCACACTTCACTTCTTGAGCCCCTTTTTTTCCACAAGTTGTAGTGGTTGTAAGGAGGGTCCAGGAAGTTCAGAATCTGATTCTATCGTTGACGTAGCCATGGTGTCTTCTCTTGACCACTGTAGAATAATGGTAATGATTGAGATTAATAGTATGTAATGGTAGAAGAGAAACCAAAACAATAGTGGGCAAGAGTAAGCGCAATTTTTTGCAGTGTACACTACTAATTCAGTCTGACTCTGAAGAAGAGGAAACAATGGGGGGACCAAGGGGAAGCATAAGGATCCATCATCCTGGGGTGATGCGGTCATGTCAAAAGATTGGCACATTTCTATTTTAGCAAAAACAATGTCCAGCAAGACAAGGGAGGGATAAGAATAACCCAAACCCTGACAACAGGGCACTGCATAAGCGATACTAGAGCAATGGGTCACGGGTTCATATGATGTATTGCATGCCATATAGATTATACATTAGGACTGCTCACCGTTTGTTAAGCTGCCCGAATTGAGCACGCTGGCTGTTTCTTCAGGGTGATGAAGCGTGGGTCACACTCTTCTTGTTTTCACAAAAATTTGATCAGGATGCAACGTTAAATAGACGTACTGGAATAAAAGTTACAACGTTTTGGAACTAAAGCTCTCCAATCACCTGGCAGTCAGTGTTTGTCTTGTCTTCTATGGCAATGGCGTCACATTATATGCTCGTGCTATGGGGATAGGAAAGATAGTCCTCCGTGATCCCCACAGAGCGAGGATAGAATGTTATATGACTAAGCTTAATAAGACAGACAATTTACCAGTATGTTCTCATTGATAGCTCAGTGCAACGGGTAGACTACATGCATACTCTGTAAATTTCGTGGAACCCGCTGGGTAGATTCTGCTTCATTTCCTAAACAGACTTGGCGGCGGGCACGCGTGCTCCATAGACTTTAATGGGACATGGATTCCAGCCACAAATTCTGCCGGGCGGAATCTGGTTCCCATTAAGTCTATGGGCCGTGGGATTCTGTGGCTATTCCGTAGTGTGCAGGTAGCCTTAAAGGAGAACTCACAGGATTTAGTATATTAAGTCAGGGGGTCGGGGCAGGTATAAAAATAAAAAAAGAGGGGTTACATACCTAGCCTCGGTCCTGCGGTGTCTGCCGGCACCGAGAAGAAGATGGCCAAGCGCTCCTCCGGCACTTCCTAGTGCCGTGACGTAAATCGCAGCACTGCCCCAGCAGCAAATCACTGATAGTGGCCCAAGACAGTGCCCCTATCAGTGATTGGCTGATGGGTCCAATGATGAGAATGACGTCGCAAAACACAAAGAAGTGCCGGAGGAGCTCGCGGCCATCTTCTTCTTAGTGCCGGCAGACACCGCAGGACCGAGGCTAGGTATGTAACCCCTCTTTTATTTTTATACCTGCCCCGACCCCCAGACTTAATATACTAAATCCTGGAGTTGTCCTTTTAAAGGGGATAGCCTAGCCACTTTGTAAGTGACTTTTCCATACTCCGTCAGTAAAATAACAAACTAGTGGCTATCCCCTTTAACCTTAGCTGAGAGACAATAGTTTCAGAATGTACTGTGTTTTAGTGCACAACACAGCAGGACTGCTCACCGCTTGTTCAGTAGCCTGTGTGGACTGGAGCATTTCTTACGTGACGCGTGTCACACACTGCAAATTGCGAAACTACGAGAAGTTGAATGCTGGCTTGGCTACTTCCTCGCAGTTATTTGACGGGCGCCAACCAAAGTTCGTATGAACATACTGAAAAGAAAAGTGATCACGCATTGTAATGTAATAAAGCTTAGCTTACTACTAAAAGAAGTACCGTACAAGTTAGTTACCATGTCCAATTCTGCTTTATCTATGGCAACAACAACAATCAGGCCACATGTGCTCCCTGCTTTGTTTTCTTAAGGGGTTCTTGAGAATCCATAGAGCATAGAGAGAGGGCCTCATTGATTGTCACACCCCCAAACTATCCTTAACTTATTGCCTTTCCACCCCCCTAGCATCAGGTCTCAGGGTGCCTTCACATGGAGCGTGTTTAGCAGCGGGTCCAGTCCACCTAACCCACTACACATTTTTCACCCATTGCGATACATTAAAGCACGAAAAACCTGCAGATTAGCCGATACTTTTCATGCTCAATGGGTGAAAAATCCGCAGGCGGTTAGGTGCGGGAAACCCACTGAACTGGACCCGCTGCTAAACATGCTCCGTGTGAAGGCACTACGGCAATGACAATCAAATGCCTAAACGTTTGGTTTGTCTGCGCCGCCGCCTCCCTGCCCCTTCTCTCTGCCCCCTTGGTTCCTGTGTGCGCCACCCTGGCCCTTGTCTGCGCCCCCAGCCCTTATCTGTGCCCCCTTTTTCTGTGCCTCTCTGGCCCTTGTCTGTGCCACCTTGGCCCTTTTCTGTGCGCCCCTCACCCCCCCCCCCCCCCCCCCCCCCCCCCAGACCTTGCTTTTGACCGGACCTTCTAAATTGAGGGTCTGGCTCTGGGGCGGCTGCAGGCTGGTACCATTAGGCTGGGAAGGGCCAATAACCGTGTCCCTTCCCACCCTGGTAGTGCCAGGCTGCAGCTGCTGGTTGTATCTGGCTGGTGAAGGAAAAAAGGGGGGACCCCACGCCATTTTTAAAAAAAAATAATGAAATTTTTGAAAAAAAAAAATGGCGTGGGGTCCCCCCCTTTTTTCTTCACCAGCCAGATACAACCAGCAGCAGCAGCCTGGCACTACCAGGGTGGGAAGGGACATGGTTATTGGCCCTTCCCAGCCTAATGGTACAAGCTTGCAGCCGCCCCAGAGCCAGACCCTCAATTTAGAAGGTCCGGTCCTGCGGGTACCCGGCTCTTCCCGGCACCCCTGGTGCGGTGGGTGCCGAAGGTAATAGATGTTGGGTTAGTGCTGGCCTGCCATACCGGCAAGCACTAAGCCCAGTATTAGTAATCAGGGCCGTCTGTAGATAGCCGTAATTACTAAAACTGTAGTATTGTAACAAAAATACACACACACCAGTATAAAAAATTTTATTGAAATAAACACTCCCCCAGACCCCTGTTTGACCATTTTATTTAAAAAAAAAAAAAAAAAAAAAAGCTGGTCCGACGTAGTCCACCGAATCCGATGTAGTCCTCTGCATTCACGACCCTGAAAAATAGAAAACAAACACACAAACACAGACCACTTACCTCTTCCTGCACTGGGATAATACACACAGCGATGTCACTGTACAGGGATAATAAACACAGTGATGTCACCCACCGTACAGGGAGGGATAATAAACACAGGGATGTCACAGTACAGAGATAATAAATCTCAGATCAACACATTGTGCCCCCATCAGAGCTCAGGTCAGCGTCTTGTGCCCCCATCAGAGCTCAGGTCAGCGTCTTGTGCCCCCATCAGAGCTCAGGTCAGCGTCTTGTGCTCCCATCAGACCTCAGGTCAGCGTCTTGTGCCCCCATCAGACCTCAGGTCAGCGTCTTGTGCCCCCATCAAACCAGCGTCTTGTGCCCCCATCAGACCAGCGTCTTGTGCCCCCATCACACCTCAGATTAACACAATGTGCCCCCATCACACCTCAGGTCAGCGTCTTGTGGCCCCCCTTCAGACCTCAGATCAACACAATGTGCCCCAATGTGCCCCCATCAGACCTCAGGTCAGCGTCTTGTGGCCCCCCTCAGACCAACACAATGTGCCCCCCTCAGACCTCAGGTCAGCGAGTTGTGCCCCCCCTCAGACCTCAGGTCAGTGTCTCGTGCCCCCCTCAGACCTCAGATCAGCCCACCCAGCCACTTTAAAAAAATCATACTTACCTGTTCTGGCCGCCGCTGTCCTCAGGTTCCCCGCTCCACTCTCTTGCCTGCCGGCGCTCACTATGACCTGACACTGCGTCAGGTCATAGTGCGCGCCAGGGAAGACGGTGGAGTGCGGAACCAGTGAGGACAGCGGCGGCCAGAACAGGTAAGTATGATTTTTTTTTAAGTGGCTGGGACCTGGGTGGGCTGATCTGAGGGGGGCGCGGGGGCCCTGGCAGCGCGGCAGGCAGATATTAGAACATGGGGCAACGCATTAAAGTGATGCGCGCGCCATGTTCTAAGTATCGGACGGCAAGAAAACTCGGTATCGAGCTTCGGTACCGCAGTAGGTACCGAAACCGTACTGAGTTTTCGATATATCGTGCAACTCTACTGCACTGTATAATGTATAACTGAGAGGAAAAACGTATATTTTCTACACTCCGGCTAGTGTGCAGCACACAACAGAATTTTTCACTGCACTGTATAATATATAACTGAGAGAAAAAACGTATATTTTCTACACTCCGGCTAGTGTGCAGCACACGACAAAATTTTGCACTGCACTGTAGTATATATGACTGAGAGGAAAAACGTATATTTTCTACACTACGGCTAGTGTGCAGCACACGACAGAATTTTGCACTGCACTGTATAATGTATAACTGAGAGGAAAAACGTATATTTTCTACACTCCGGCTAGTGTGCAGCACACGACAGAATTTTGCACTGCACTGTATAATATATAACTGAGAGGAAAAACGTATATTTTCTACACTCCGGCTAGTGTGCAGCACACGACACAATTTCACACTGCACTGTAGTATATATGACTGAGAGGAAAAGCATAGTCTTTAGACGGCGGCTATTGCACCGCAAACCACTCAATTTTTCACTGCACTGTAGGATATATAAAAAAAACGTATTCCCTAGACTGACGCTACTGTACAGCACACTACATAATTGTTTACTGGACTGTAGTGTATAGAAATGAGAGAAAAAACGTATTCCCTAGACTGACACTACTGTACAGTACACTACATAATTGTTCACTGGACTGTAGTGTATAGAAATGAGAGAAAAACGTATTCCCTAGACTGACGCTACTGTACAGTACACTACATAATTGTTCACTGGACTGTAGTGTATAGAAATGAGAGAAAAAACGTATTCCCTAGACTACACTACAGATCCCAGCAAGCCAAGGTACAGCAGCAGCAAAAATGAGTACTGAGAGGACTTTGGGCAATTTCTTTTGGGTCTGTGTTGACCACGTGCTGTCCCTTCTGCCACCAGTCACTGTGTGCAGCCAAGATGGCGGTAGCTGCACTACAAGTCCCAGCCAGCAGCCAGGAGGAGACCAAAAAAAAAGGTGCTTGTAGCCCTTAGAAGGGCTGTTGGGTTCTTTGTGGGTGATTCCTGCCTAACCAACATCTAAATTCAGGCCCTAACACTCTCCCTGACAGACAGCAGCTCTATCCCTAATCTCATGCAGGCGGCGTCTGACGCGAGCAGCACGGGACCAGATTCTTATATTCCCAGGTCATCTGATCTGGCCAGCCAATCTCTACTATCGACTTGTAGGGGCCCCACGTGATGCTAGGAGGTACCAAAGACTCTCCTGCATGTTGATTGGCTGAGAAAAGGCCCCTAACATGCAGGAAGAGGAAGTTGCCATTTCCTCGAGGATCGCGATATGCTCGTCCGAGTATCGAGCATATGCGAATACCCTAATACTTGAACGAGCACCAAGCTCGGACGAGCATGTTCGCTCATCTCTAGTCACTGAGGTTTCTGGCCTCAGTGAAATGAACCGGTAACATTTCATCAGTAACCCTAGGTTACTGACGCTTGTTAGTAGTAGTTTAGCTGCAGGCTGCAGCTGATCTGGGCTGGGTTTCATTTGAGTAGTCAAAGAAGGGTGGGATGACTACTCCTACGTATCCAGGCCAGGTTTTGGCTGGCCTATATAAGCTAGGAAGCCCAGGAGAACTGGGGGATGTGTTTCCTAGTCTGGAAGTGTGATGGACTGGGAGTACAGCTTTCTGGAGTGTTTCAGCAGAGAAGCCTGCTATTGCCAAGTCTTTTCCCCCTAAAGGTGGTGGAAACAAGGAACTACATAGGACTGAGTCAGACCACTTCACAAGGACTGTGTTTTTGTGTGTTTACGTTTTTGTTGAAACCGTTTTGGACAAAATAAAAAGACTATAGTTCGAACTATATCTGAAGTCAACATTTGAGCTGATCACCACAAGTGTTAACGCATTTTGTGTACCCCACCCCCATTAATATTGCCCATTTACACCAAAAAAAGTAATACAAAAAAAACCCCTACCCTAACCCTGTTCCCATGATGAGCAGCTTCCTGTCTCTATTGTCCACAGCCCAGAGCATGCAGTATAATGCAGTGAGATCATCACATCACCTGCACTTTGATGCTGACATAGTGTGCTTCTACAGTCAATAGTCCCGCCACTATGCTACACTATAGCTATGGAAGGCCAATATAAATAAATTGTCCCAATTTGAACTAGAAAGTTGCTTAAAAAAATAACATTTAAAGGCAGAGGCGTAGCTAGAGGTTCCGCACGGGGGGGGGGGGGACATACTTGAGTGTGCCCCCCACTTAGTGGCTTCCCAAACGCACGTTTCCAACTTCACAGGCACATACTACTAGTTGTGGTTATAATATTGTATTAGGAAGATGACTGTATAAACTGCTAGATCATCTATGCTGTTAAGTACAGTACAATAGACTTTCTACATACCCTAGTCTAAATACTTTACCATATAATGCAGTAAAATATAGGAGTAATAGGAGTAAAAAACAAGGGGACTCCTATGTTAAAGGAAACCTGTCCCCAGTTTTTACATCACTAAACTAACAGTCCTCTGCCTCCATCAGACCTCAGATCAGCTTATTGTGCCTCCATCAGACCTCATATCAGCGTATTGTGCCCCATCAGACCTCAGATCAGCGTACTGTTCCCCCATCAGACCTCAGATCAGCGTATTGTGCCCCATCAGACCTCAGATCAGCAGAATGTGCCCCCATCAGACCTCACATCAGCCTACTGTGCCCCCATCAGACCTCAGATCAGCGTATTGTGCCCCATCAGACCCCAGATCAGCGTATTGTGCCCCCATCAGACCTCACATCAGCCTACTGTGCCTCATCAGACCTCAGATCAGTGTATTGTGCCCCATCAGACCTCAGATCAGCATATTGTACCCCCATCAGACCTCAGATCAGCAGAATGTGCCCCCATTAGTCCTCACATCAGCCTACTGTGCCATCAGACCTCAGATCAGCATATTGTGCCCCCATCAGACCTCAGATCAGCAGAATGTGCCCCCATCAGACCTCAGATCAGCCTACTGTGCCACCATCAGACCTCAGATCAGCAGAATGTGCCCCCATCAGACCTCAGATCAGCGTATTGTGCCCCCATCAGACCTCAGATCAGCGTATTTTGCCCCATCAGACCTCAGATCAGCGTATTGTGCCCCCATCAGACCTCAGATCAGCGTATTGTGCCTCCATCAGCTCTCACATCAGCCTACTGTGCCCCATCAGACCTCAGATCAGCGTATTGTGCCCCATCAGACCTCAGATCAGCGTATTGTACCCCCATCAGACCTCACATCACCCTACTGTGCTCCCATCAGACCTCAGATCAGCGTATTGTGCCTCCATCAGACCTCAGATCAGCGTATTGTGCCCCCATCAGACCTCAGATCAGCATATTGTGCCCCATCAGACCTCAGTTCAGCGTATTGTGCTCCCATCAGACCTCAGATCAGCCCACCCAGCCACATAAGATTAAAATAAAAAACCTTTCTTACCTGTCCCGCGCTGCGGCTGCCCTCCGGTCCGGCGCTCCACTGTCTTCCCTGGCCGGCGCGCACTATGACCTGATGCTGCGTGCATAATGGAAGCGCTCACTTGTACTCACCTGATAGTTTTAAGGTCATCCTTGCTGGGCCCACCCTGAGTCACTGGGCCCGGAGCCGTCGCCCCCCCCGCCCCCCCAGTAGCTATGCCTCTGTTTAAAGGGTTTGTCTGGACATTTTTTAAAGGCTCTGAGTGCCTTAAAAAAAATAAAAGAAGTCATATTAAATTGTATCAAGCCCCCACCATTCTGCAAGCCCCACATGGTCCTTGCTTCCTTGTCATTTTGAATCTTTTTTTAATGATCAGCCAACCCTTTTAAGACACAGATGAAGACCTGTTTCCAACAAGCACATACCTGCTGAGCTCTAAACATCAATGCAGTGGTTGTTGCTGCTGTACTACTACATATAGTAAACATATAATATCTTATTTTTTCAGTAATAATGCATTGCCACTGTTACTTTATTAGAAGAGAGAAGTTGTGAGGGAAGTACTTAATTGGCATCCTGTGATGACACAGCAAGCCAGTGAATCGACTGCATCATACATACAGATGTAACCTCAAAGAGCTAATGAGCTTTAAGCTGTGGTTCATATGATTTTAGTAGCTTTTTCAGTGCTGCCAAATGAATTCATGAGACATTTGGTGTTTGTTTACTTCTGGCCAACATTACAGTGTTTGCTTTGTAGAATAAAACATAGCATATAATATTGTCAGTTGTTGAAAACTCTGATTTAATTTTTGTTGTCTCCGCAATGGTTCAAATGTATTACATACTTAGGAAAGAAACATCATGGGCACCATTGATTCTTGTAAGTTAATTAAGTGGAAGCTTTGGCAATAATTGCACAATGGATTCCGATAGAAATAATAAAACAATTAGGTTAAGCTCAATCTAAATTTGAGTCTGTGCTCTGTACACTTCACACTAGGAAACATTCAACTTCTATAATGTAATCTACTATGTCTTTGTTTGGAAATATTCTCCTGATTTTTGCATTTCCAGTCTATGATTTCATACAAGGGGAATAATTGACAGTTATCAAGATTCAAAGGATGCTTTGGGGAAATGGTTTAGGATTTAATGAGATCACATGAAATAGAAAATTTTATCTTGTACGTGCAGTATTCAATAGCTACAGTAACAAGCGACTTAATTACTTAGTACTCATTTTGGTATGACGTCAAAAGTACAGTGTTCCAGATATACTAAGCCTCTCTTACATTTAGGCAGTATATATTTAAAATAGGTTAAATATGCAGTTATATATGGATAATTTATAGAGATGAGCGAATATATTCGTAAAGATTCGTTATCCGCACGGATATTTACATACTCTTAAGTATTCGTTACTCGGCCGAGTAGTGTGTGAAATTCGTGTTTTTTTTAACTCCTCCCTGCATGTTTAGTGCCTATTTCTTAGCCAATAAACATGCAGGGAAGCCTGGGGGACCTCCTGCCATGACCTACTACCTTTTCTACATGTCTAGGAGTGATTGGCTGCCTGCATCAGATGACGTGCTATTATATATATATATATATATATATATATATATACGTACGCCTGGGGCTTGGATCACACACCTTGTGGTTTTAGGAGAGGGAAAGAGTGTGCGTGTGATAGTGATAGCGAACGAAATACGCACATTAGTATACGTACATTACGTATATTAGTACGTACATTAGTCTCTTCTCTATGCTTGCAAGTGGTAATGGTTTCACTGTCTTGAATTCATACGCAACAGCGTATAGAGTAAATTATACGTAGCAATAGCGTACGCTTTATCGGACAAGGTCCTGTCGCTCCTTGCACTGTCTCTGCCTGCTCCATGCATGCTGCCCCTGGTGTTCCCTATCCATTT
This sequence comes from Rhinella marina, assembly GCA_900303285.1. Classification (NCBI taxonomy): domain Eukaryota; kingdom Metazoa; phylum Chordata; class Amphibia; order Anura; family Bufonidae; genus Rhinella; species Rhinella marina. The sequence goes on from ONZH01008138.1 coordinate 10,719, forward strand.
CCGTGGTGTTTCCATCACTTTCAGAGGTTTTCAGGTGTTTAGGCAACCTTGCCTGCAAAGAACTTGGGTCCCCTGCAAAAATGCTCGTATCTCCCATTGACTTTAATAGGGTTTGTTATTCGGTACGAATATACGAACTTTTTGAAAAGTTCGTGCCAAGTACACAAGTATTTTAATATTCGCTCATCTCTAATAATTTATTAAAACCATACAAATAGAACACATGCAACATGTTTCAGCAGTGTTATGATGCCTTTTTCAAGCACATAAATTGTTGTTGGGGTATTAATCCCAGTTATATACTGGTAACCCGGAAGTATACTGAACAATGAATCACAAAGCCAGTACAGTACTATGTTTAAACAACATTATAATAGAGTATACCCATAGTGAGTGTTGTATAAGTGTCACTCTCTTGTCTTTTTCCCTTATAACATTTAGGCAGTATAATCCTAGACTGTCTAGCCAGTCTAACAATGGTCCTGGTTTATCCCTGTCATTGATTCTGGTTGATAAATCTGGCACACTTTTAGACTAGTCAAACTTTCTAGGAAGAGGGCATGCAAATGAGCTTTTACCAAGTTCTGCCTCTAATTCCACCTGATGTAAGGTAGCTATCCTATAAGTCAATGTTCACCTTTTAAATAGACCTTAAGAAATAGCTTGGATAATAATTAAGCCAGCACCTCATCTTAATTATTATCCAAGTCACGTCTCAAGGCCTGTTTAAAAGGTCGATCATTGACTTATGGGATAGCTGCCTTAAATCTGTTGACATTAGAGGCAGAGCTGCTAAGAGCCCATTTGCATCCCTTCTTCCAGGGGAGCATTGCCTAGCCTATAAGACTCCTCACACTGTTTAGGCACTCTCCATAGTCAAACTTTTTATTACCTATTAGTTTTCTTACTTTGTGCACTTTGGCTCACAGACAATATGTACTTCAGCTATGCCTCTTTTCAGTAAGTCATGACCCTTTGAATGAAGTGCTAAAAGAGTCTTAGATAATACAGTAAATGTGGGTCAAGACATGTGAACCAGCACTCAATTTCAGCCAATACCAGCACTATGTTTTCTTTTTTTTGAGTATGCTTGAAACATTGGAGAAGCTGAGTTAATAATCAGGCAGGTGGGAGAAGTTGCAAGCAACTTTTGTGGTCAATTAGAGCACCCTTCTAGGGCAGTAAAGATAGTTGCATCTTACAGAGCAACCTGCCTCACCCTTTGTTCCAGACCAGTATATAATTTTTTTTACTGCAATTTTATTTACTGTATATCTGTTAATATCTACAGGACCAAATCCTTGACCTCCCCAAAATGTATCACTTAAGCTATGTTTCTTTGTCTGTGTTTCCAGTCTTTTCTATTTTTTTCACTGCCTAACATATAGGTGAAAGGTTAAAATTATTTCATTTAAATGATATTATAAGTAATAATCCACAGCAATCTGACTTTGTATTTTTTTTTCCTGAAGACATTTTGCTAGTTATCCCACTGGCTGTCTCAGAAAGCTTGCACAGAATAATTAACTGTGCTGCATTCATGTTCCAAGACTGCTTAAAAAGTTGGATTTTGGCTCATAGAGAGCCAGTTCCAGAAGGTGGCACTAGTCAGATGGTTCTCTTTCCCTGGTAGAAACCTCTTTGCTTATTTTTTTTCCCATGTTGCTGTTGTCAATACGTCTCCATACACAGCTGGTCTGTTTAAGAAGAGCCAGGATCCTACTTAACCTGCATTCAAGACATTGCATTCATTTACCCAGAAAGATACTCCCTATAGATAAGCGGCAAGCACCCTGCAACAGCTGTCTATCCTATGGATGAATATTTGACTTGGCTATTTTCCCTTGTGATGTTCCAAGGCTTGTTAAAAGTCAGAATTTGGCTCATATGGTGACACTGGCAAAATTGTTCTCGTTCCCTGGCAAATAGCTCTTTGCATGACTGTGCAGTTAAAATCAATAGATATGTCAGGATAACCAGATCTGCAATTTGTAGAAAGTACTAATGTCAAGAAATAAGATTGTCTTACCAACTAAAATAATAGTGACTAGCCTCCAAAAGTGGCTGCAAGTGAAACAATGCATCAAATAACAATTCACAAAGTGAAGTGTATCTAGGACTCAATATCCCCTATTCCAATTTGAATCTGTGAAGCACATGTCAAAAGGTCAGATACAGCACAGACAATGAAGCAGCCTGACATGCATTTTACCTTTTCTAGGCTTCATCCTGACACTGCCTGTAATCGTCCCTGTTAATCCATCCATATTTATATGAATTTATTATTATGTGTGATTTTGATATAATTAATATGTTGTTGCACTGGACTATTGAAGGCGATTGAATTCTAACTGTTGCCCTATATTATTGTAGGATAGATACATGTATAGTACCCTAGACCTGGGGCTACTACAATGCTGTATATACTGTAGTTTTACAGTATATTGTTTTATATTATTATGAATTGTGTACATATTTTCGTGCAACAGCAACCACAGTCTCCCAGATGCTGTTCAGAGAGGTGTCAGGTGCCTGCGCCTCTTCATAACTTCAGCAGATCCACTGCCAGCCCACAGGGTTATTAAGACCAGCATCTTAATAAATGACCCCTATGGTTTTCGTAAAAGATGCAGACTTTTTCACGTACCACTGTTCGAAGAAAGTGTCTTCTAAAAGCTGCCAGTAGATTTTGAAGTTGATTTTGAGTCCATTTTCAACACAAAAAGGTACATATAGCTCATCTTTATTAATATCAGCCCATAGCAGTACCTCACCCTTATCTTGCTGGCATTTGACTCAAAGTGGAGCACTGTGCCTGTTACAGATCCAGTCACTGGCCCATCCATCTGGTCTGTCAAGAGTCACTGTCATCTCATCAGTCCATAAAACCTTTGAAAAATCTTTCTTTAGATATTTCTTGGCCAAGTCTTGATATTTCAACTTATGTGTCTCATTCAGTGGTGGTCGGGCTTTAGACTTCCTTACCTGGTTCATATCTCTAACCATTGAACCCCTTGTAGTTCTGGGCACTCTAGGGAGGTTGCAGTTCTGGAATATGACAGAACTGGAAGACAATGGGTGAAAAAATTTTGCTCCGGAATAGGAAAAAATAGGCTCTTCCCCTTGGATCTTAAGTTCCATTCAAAGTGGGTTCAGCCTAGAATTCTATACTTATCTAGAGGATTACTATGTAATCAACAGACCGCTGACTCAAAAGGAAAAACAACTATCCCTAGAAGAGAGATATCTGTTCTTCTCCAGTAGCAGGTTTTGGTTCCGGTTCCAGATCAAAAAACAAGAGAGTTCATTCAGGCTCATTATAAATCTAAGAGAATTAAACAAACATTTAACTTACAAGAAATTCGGGGGGGGGGTGTGTGGCTTCCAAGACATGCGAGAGGACGCTCGCTAGCTGAGCTCCTGAGACTCCTCGATTATTTAACCTGTAAAAGATAACTCCCGCTTTGTATTTTTGGCCCCAAAAGGCACCTAGTGAATCTATTGACAGCTCCAGCAGTACTTACCTGGTGAGATTGGTGAGATGACCAAAAAAAGAGACCAGAAAGGCCTGGAGAAGGAGATCCAAGATGGTGCCGGAGCGGCAACGCCGAGCAGACCGAACCGCTCAGCCTCGGTACAACAGGCAGCAGCAGCCAAGCTGGGGAAAAATGCCCGTGCAGATCCAGTAGACCTGGAAGCTAAAGGGTCCCGGCACAGACTTACCCCTGCACATGAGGAGGGAGAGGAGGACTCGGACGTGGACTGGGCTGATTTACCAGTACCGTGCGGGAAAGTAATATGTCCGGCGAGGACATGGGAGATAGGCCCAGGGCAGCCTCCCAGGACTCTGAATCAGATGAATCAACTCTCAAGGATGTTATGAGGGCTATCACCAGATGTGGAAGTTCCCCATCAACCTTAAACATGCAGGTGGGAGGCATAAAAGAGGACATTGCTATAGTGCGCCATGATCTCAAAAAGTTGGCAGAACGCACCACAGCTCTGGAAGACAGAGTGGGAGATGTGGAGGACGCCATACCTCCACTGCAAAGAGATATGGGGGAGCAAGGCAGAAGACTGGATGCCATTGCAGCTAAACAAGATGATCTTGAAAGTCTGCTTCGCCGAAACAATGTCAGAGTGGTTGGCGTACCACAGAAAATCAAAGGACCTAATCCTACAGAATTTTTTGAAAAGAGATGTTTTTGGGGTGGACTCCCTGACCCCATTATTTGCAGTGGAACATGCCCACAGAGTTCCAACAAGACCGCTGCCCCCAGGAAGCCCCCCTAGACCTGTCCTTATGAGGATCCTCCATTACAGAGACCGGGATATCATACTACATACTTAGCCCGAGACAAGCCTGATTTATCCCTTAACAGCCAAAAGGTGTTGCTATTCCCGTATTACTCCCTGGAAGTGCAGAAAAGAAGGGCGCGATTTCTTGATATAAAAAGGCGATTGCGTAATTTGCAGATTCCTTACTCAATGCTGTACCCAGCTAAACTCAGAGTGGTAGCTGCGGGCTCCACATACATCTTTGAAGATCCTAAGGAGGCAATGAGATGGATGGATCGTAATGAAAACCAGCTAAGAGAAGTACCTGCCCAAGACCAGTGACTGGTTCCGTAAGATGATTATATACAAAGGCTGACTTTGGTGGAGCACAAATAAGTTAACCTTTGCTCTCTGTTTTTTCTTTCTTTATGCAGTTTAGCGTACCTGGCCTGAATGGAGCTACGCTTACGCCAAAATACAGATATAGAGCTGTTTTATGTTATTTACTGAAAACGCATTTCACTTTGCGGGAGTGTGGGGTATTACCATACTACTGGTTTGTATACTGGGGTCGAGGCGTTTAGGGAGGGAGGTATAACTCAGGTTTATTTGTTGGAGATAGCTTTAGTTGAGAAGCAAAAGGTTCAGTAAAGTTTAATTGTGCTACGTTCACCCACAATAGGATAAATCCTGCTGACAAGGAAGAGTCTTACCCACGGGCTCTAGTGTAACAACTGGAGTGTTTTAGTGGGAGCTTGTCAGGTGGACAATTTATGTTCGGGGGGAAGGGGAATAGTTATAGGTTGGGGGAGGGAAGGGGTAGGGGAGTATATGTCATCTCTATTTCTTGACCAATGCAATGTACTTATGTGCACTAGGAGGCATTCTTACCTGATTCTACTAATAATGTTGCATGGAGGGGATGTGGATGGTGGCCCTGGAGCGTTGATGGAGCACGAGCAATGTATTTATTTGGCCCTCACGGGCATCTGTCTAAATGGCTGATCAGGATAGATTTATTAGCTGGAACGTAAGAGGCCTAAAGGAACCTAATAAACGACGGGCAATATGGGACGCTATTAAGATACACCAACCGGTTATATGCTGCATGCAAAAAACACATCTATTAGCTTATCAGACCTGATTAATCTCTATGCCATGGGTAGATAGCGGATATCATTCAACCTATTCAACTTATGCCAGGGGTGTAAGTATTCTGATACACCGTTCCATAGCCTTCCATTGTCTGGCTAGTGAGGTCGATCGTGAAGGCTGTTATGTATGTCTATATGGGAAAATATTTAACACGGAATGCATAATAGTGGGATTATATATACCACCTCCATACTCTCCAATGGTTCTGCATAAAGCCCTGCAATTTATTGCTAAATATAAAGCTAAACCAGTTTTAATTATGGGGGACTTTAATATGGTACCATGTCTCAGACTTGACAGGTTTAGCCCTGCAGGGCATATACCGCCCTCTGGGGAGATTGCTGGAAGAGGCATCCCTTATGGATTTTTGGCGGCTCCAAAATCCAGATGTAAAATGCTTTTCATGCTGCTCCAGTACGTATAGATCATTGTCCAGAATCGACCTATTTGTAGAAAATGACAAAATGTCATATCAGGGGTTGTGTATTATGGAGATTTAATCCCTTTTGGCTACAGGCAATGGAGGATATAGAGGGAATAAGATATAAAATGCAAGAGTTCTTTGATATTAATGATGGCACTGCCTCTAAGATGGTGGTTTGGAAGACCGCTAAAGCATATCTCAGAGGACTATTAATAGCTGAAGTTAATAGAACAAAAAAATAAAACGAAAGCCCTTACTAGGGATCTAGAAATGCAATCACAGAAAACTGAAGGAGAATATATAGCTGATCTGTCTGAGGAGAGAGCTAAGGTATGGCAGGCAGCACAAAAAAGACTAGATGAACAACTACTAGTTTTAGCAGACAATAAAAGTTTTTTTTCAAAAATACTATGAGGAGGGGGAGAGGACAGGAAGGCTATTGGCTACGATGTCTAAACCCCAACAAGATACTACATTTGTGCAGCTTCACAGTCGCACTTTAAATGACGACCCTATCTGGGTATGGGTTTTTAATTCAAAATATAATCACAGTTGGCTAGATTAGCCTATACACCCTACTTGACCCAGATACAAAGTGGACTTGTTTGTCCAATACTTAAAATATAACTTTTATTTATTAGTTCTAAAATAAACAGTGAGTAGTCCCTATTAAAAACCCTGCTGTTACTGACTGCGGCTCTACTTGTATAGTAACCTATAGTGTAACAGTGATGCTGGAAGTGTGCACAATTCCCAGCTCACCACACTTGCTGTTTGTTTAAAGCTGAGGCTTGTCCAGTTACATTCACTGGCAAGAGAACCTCCACACACCATCAGACATTCATTACTGCAGACTGATTGTCTATTAAAGTGCTATACTAAGCACTGGCAAGAGAACCTCCACACACCATCAGACATTCATTACTGCAGACTGATTGTCTATTAAAGTGCTATACTAAGCAGCATACAGCTAAAGCAGTCTTTAAAACCTAGCTCTGCCCCCAACATGTTTCACCAGCAATGCTGGCTTCCTCAGGGATAATGGGCAGAATTCAACAAGACCGCCAGATGTCCTCTATTTAACAATCAAGCAAGTTGATTGACACCTCTACCATCCTATCATCATAGAATACAGCCCAAATGGTGTGGCTGCATATCCAGGGTTGATTGACACCTCTACCATCCTATCAACATAGAGGACAGCCCAAATTATGTAGCTGCGTCTCTGCCACATTAAATTTTGACAGGTACTGGTAGCCAATCCATTCACCTGCCAGCTGGTATTAGCATTACCACATGGAGGACACCTACATATGACGTTCTGCGCTAAGTGGCTCTGCGTCCGCACTTAGTCTACATCTATGTAGAGGGATACTACCGCGCATGTCAAGGAAGTTAGTCTCTCAAAAAATAACATACCCGGCAGACCCATCGTCTCAGGCAACAATAGCCTTACAGAAAATTTGAGCTAATATGTTGACAAATTCATTTCAATTTTTGTCACATCTCTCCCATCATACATCAGAGATACTAAGGATGCGGTCACCAGACTCCAGGAGGTCCAGGTCACAGAGGGTACCAAGCTGGCCAGCTTGAACATTGAGGCGCTGTATACCAGTATTAAGCACGACCTAGGAATTCAGGCCACTTCATCTTTTCTTTTCACCAAGGGTACACAGTTTCATGCACACAATCACTTTGTTCTTACTTTATTACATTATTTGTTGACACACAATTATTTTTTGTACAATAGTGATTTTTATTTACAATTAGTTGGCACCGCTATGGGGAGTAAATGTGCACCGAATCACGCTAATCTTTTTTTAGGTTGGTGGGAAAACATGTTAGTTTTTTCCAAACAACTACACCAATACACTCAACACATTTCTTTTTGGGGATGGTACATCGATGATGTACTCATATTATGGGAAGGTACCACTGCACGTCTCAATAGTAACGACATTGGCCTCAAGTCTCACTCACTTCAGAAATACATAATGAAACATTGACCTTTCTTGACCTTAGGATCTCACTGGACTCTGGTGTCCGTATCCACACCAACATCTTTCGTAAACCTACCTCTACGAACAACTTTTTTTTGCACTGGGGTAGTCATCATCCCCTCCCTCTCAAAAAGGGTATTCCTGTAGGCCAATATATCAGAGCCAGGAGAAATTGCTCCAATGAAGCTGATTTTATCAAAGAATGTGACAACCTACGACACAGGTTTGAAGCGAGAGGGTACCCCAAAAAGGTTCTGCACAAGGCGTTCGTTGGAGCAAGAAAGATGAAACGTGCTGAGTTATTACGGGACAGAACTAAGGATTCAAGTCAGCAAGTGATAAGATGCATTGGAACGTATGATGTTTATCATCAAAGGGTCTGCCGGGTATTTCAGAAACATTGGCACATACTAAGGGCAGATAATGACCTCAGGGATGTGCTAACTGCACGACCGAGCATCACCTACAGATGAGGCAAGAACCTAAAGGACCTTCTGGTCCATAGTTTTTTGCCACCGGTCCTACCACCACCCACATTGCTAAGATCAAAGCTAGTGGGGACCTTCCCTTGTGTTAAATGCTCCTTTTGTCCCTACTTGCACAAAACGAGGTCCTTCAGTAATCCAGTGAATGGTAGAAGGTATAATATTAAGCAGTTTATAAACTGCCAGACAATGGGCATTGTTTATGCCATTAAATGTACATGTGAGAAACTATATGTTGGCTAAACAACACAAGAGTTCTGAAGACGAATTAGCCAACATATACAGTGCCTTGTGAAAGTATTCGGCCCCCTGGAACTTTTCAACCTTTTGCCACATTTCAGGCTTCAAACAAAAAGATATAACATTTTACATTTTTGGTGAAGAATCAACAAGTGGGTCACAATTGTAAAGTGGAACGAAATTTATTGGATCATTTAAACTTTTTTGGTAATAATAATACTGAAAAGTGGGGCGTGCAAAATTATTTGGCCCCCTTGCATTAATACTTTGCTGCGCCAGCTTTTGCTGCGATTACAGCTGCAAGTCGCTTGGGGTATGTCTCTTATCAGTTTTGCACATCTAGAGACTGAAATTCTTGCCCATTCTTCCTTGCAAAACAGCTCGAGCTCTTTGAGGTTGGATGGAGAGCGTTTCTGAACACCAGTTTTCAGCTCTTTCCACATATTCTCAATTGGATTCAGGTCTGGACTTTGACTTGGCCATTCTAAGACCTGGATACGTTTATTTTTGAACCATTCCATTGCAGATTTTGCTTTATGTTTGGGATCATTGTCTTGTTGGAAGATAAATCTCCGTCCTAGTCTCAGGTCTTTTGCAGACTCCAACAGGTTTTCATCCAGAATGGTCCTGTATTTGGCTCCATCCATCTTCCCATCAATTTTAACCATCTTCCCTGTCCCTGCTGATGAAAAGCAGGCCCAAACCATGATGCTGCCACCACCATGTTTGACAGTGGGGATGGTGTGTTCAGGGTGATGAGCTGTGTTGCTTTTACGCCAAACATATCGTTTTGCATTGTTTCCAAAAAGTTGGTTTTTGGTTTCATCTGTCCAGAGCACCTTCTTCCACATGTTTGGTGTGTCTCCCAGGTGGCTTGTGGCAAACTGTAAACAAGACTTTTTATGGATATCTTTGAGAAATGGCTTTCTTCTTGCCACTCTTCCATAGAGGCCAGATTTGTGAAGTGTTCGACTGATTGTTGTCCTATGGACAGACTCTCCCACCTCAGCTGTAGATCTCTGCAGTTCATCCAGAGTGATCATGGGCCTCTTGGCTACATCTCTGATCAGTCTTCTCCTTGTTTGAGATGAAAGTTTAGAGGGACGGCCGGGTCTTGGTAGATTTGCAGTGGTCTGATACTCCTTCCATTTCAATATGATCGCTTGCACAGTGCTCCTTGGGATGTTTAAAGCTTGGGAAATCTTTTGGTATCCAAATCCAGCTTTAAACTTCTCCACAACAGTATCACAGACCAGCCTGGTGTATTCCTTGGTCTTCATGATGCTCTCTGTGCTTTAAACAGAACCCTGAGACTATCACAGAGCAGGTGCATTTATACAGAGACTTGATTACACATAGGTGGATTCTATTTATCTTCATCAGTAGAGATGAGCGAGCACTAAAATGCTCGGGTGCTCGTTATTCGAGTCGAACTTTTCCCGATGCTCGGGTGCTCGTTTCGAGTAACAAACCCCATTGAAGTCAATGGGAGACTCGAGCATTTTTTGCGGGGGACCAAGGCTCTGCCTAGGGAAGGCTGGGTGAAAACCTGGAAACCTCAGAAAATGATGGAAACACCACGGAAATGGACAGGAAACAGCAGGGGCAGCATGCATGGATGCCTCTGAGGCTGCTTAATCCCACCATTACCCCAAATTCTCAGGCAACAGCCTGGTGGTTACCCTCATGGCAATTGTGCTCACCCAGACCAAGAAAGGCGATGCAAATACCCATCACATGTTAGGGAAGCACCCAACTAGGTGCAACGAAGGTCCATCACCGCCTGCAGGTGACACCACTGCTCATGCTGGCACTGCAGCTAAAATCAAGTTTAGTATCTGTTCTTATCAGTTGCTGTGGCTGTTGGATGTATAGTGGTGA